>JAPEBW010000908.1:0-35345 GCA_027405785.1 Ophiocordyceps robertsii
TGTCGGGTTGCTGCTAGCCTTAGAGAGCTTATTCGCCGTGTACGTGATGTTTAGTCGAGTGCCTATTAATAGGTAATTAAGGCTGCCGGTCCGGCGCAGCCACTCCGTGGTGTTTATTATAGGTTCCTAACTCTTTTAGTTATAAGGAACCTTAAGTCTCGCTAGCTACGGTGCCCCTATAGCTCCTATGACCTCCTAACCGAATTTCTTAAGGATCTTCTTAGCGAACCTTGTTTAATGCATAAGAATCGTTCTTGCCGCCTTATCCCTTTTAAATTAGATGCCTAGGAATTCCTAAGGCTCGCCGAGCTGCTTAGTCTTATATAGCCCGGTTAGGATATCGGCCGCGGCCTTAATAGCTTCCTTTGTTGGCGCCGCTATAATAAAATCATCTACGTAGACGATCGTAAGTATGTCGCCTGCCTTATAGCGGAGGATATACCTGTCCGTCTTAAGGCGGTCGAAGCCGTGCTCTCCTAAGTCTATGCTTACTTAGTCGTACCACCACTTAGGCGAGCTTCTATAACCGTACAGAGCCTTATTAAGCTTGCAGACCCGGCCTATGCTATCCTTAAGCCTATAGGGCTGCGTGACGAAAGCCTCCTCCTAAGCTTCCGCATATGCATAGGCGCAAACAACATTAAATTGCTCTTATTCTAGGTCCCTAATCGCAACGATAGTCACGAATAACTTTAACGAGGCCTAGTAAGCTACCGCTGCGTAGAGTTCCTCCGTGGGCTTGTCCTTCGGGTCCTAGTCTCCTCGGACGACCTAACGGGCCTTTGTAAGGGGTTCTTTGCCTTAAACTAGCTTCTCGAGATAGACCTATTTCCCGTTAAAGACCTAAGCCCTTAGTGGTCTATGTATAAGGCTCTAGGCCTCCTTTTGTTTCAATTTGTTAATTTCCCGCCTTATCGCGGGCAGCTAGCGGGTCTCGTAGTTATCCCGCCTAAGGGCCTGTTTCTAGGTTGTCGGCGAACCCTCCGCAGCGGCGATCATCGCACTAAATGCGGAGAGGACTAGCTAGTTACTTAGGTTATTAAATTAGTCCCTCTCTCGGTGGATCACTTTAAGGGCTATTAATGCGCCCGGCCCGAATAGGTCGTGGCGTTAGTCCGTAATAGTGAGCTCCGTCGTTAGAGCCCTTAACATAGTCCTCTAGGGCCCTCCCCTAACCGCTATTGCATAACTAGTCTGTTAGCGAGTTAGCTAATTATTAAGTCGGCATATCTTATTAGCCCGTGGTGCCTTAGGCGGGGAATCCGTAGGTCTCTTGCCACCGGGATTTAGCGTGTAGGGAATTAGGCGTGTCTCTAGCTACGGGGTCTCCGGAAAAGTCCCTAGGTAACCCGCAGGGGCCGTCCCTAGGCTGCTCTAGACCCTTATAGTCTCTCCTAGGTACACCTCTAGCCCTTAGACTAAGGCATCTAGCATTAGGATGTCTATGTTATTGTCGCCAAGCTTTATCGTTATTATAGGCGGGGAGGGGGTATAATAAGGGGTCGGTAGCAACGGCTATAGAGCCTGTTGCTGCCTAGGGGGCAGCAGCTTCGGAGCCTACTGCTGCCTCGGCTCGTTACCCTTATCTTAAGGGCTACCCGGCCTACCCCCCCCCGATTTATCGTTCTCGTTACGGTTAGGATCATCCTAACGTCCTAAGGTCTCGTGGTAGCTTAGGCGATGCGGCATTGCATCCCTTATAAGGTCGGCGTTATCCTTATCCTTATTAAAGACCGCAACGTCGTAGTTTTCTTCCTTAGGGGGTGGGGTTTCCCCAATTGCCTTATAGAAGCGCACGTCCCTAGCGATCACAATTTTCTTCTAGTCCGGGAGCCACACCTTATAAATGTGACTATAGAGCCCCTTAAGACCTATAAGTCTTCCCTTCCACGCCCTAAGGTCTATTTTAGCCGTCCTAGCCAATGTCTTTTGCGGCTTAGTTATATATGCGATGCAACCCTAAGTCCGGATATGCTTAATGGAGTATATATAGGGAACCTTAATCTCCCTTAGCAGAGCTTCTAGCGGCGCCTCCCCTAAAGCCGTGCCGCGTGTAGGCAGGAGGTTCGCTATATACGTAGCTATTTCCACGTACTAAGGCTAAAGGAATTCCGGTAGCCCTATCTTAATGCACATCACCCTTACGGACTTTATAAGCGTGCGGCCGGCCCTCTTTGCCTTACCGTTTTACTAAGACATATAGGGTACGCTATAGCGCAGCATAAAGTGGTCCTCCCTCGACTAGGCCTTTATCTTCTTAACGTAGAATTCCGTTGCGTTGTCGAAGGCTAGCACCTAAACGAGGGCGCTAGCAGCGCTATTTTTAACCTATGATTTCTAGGCCTTTATTATGTCGAAGGCCTAATCCCTTATAGGCGAAAACAGTGCTTAGTGGAATCCGGTGAAGACGTCGATGCCGTAGAGGCAATAGTTAATGCCCCTATAGCCTATAGGCTTGCATTAAAGGAAGTCCTAATATATATATGCAAGGAACGCCTAGGCCACCACGCTCGGGTTGCGACTAATTATCGCGTCCGCTTTCCTTAGGTGGCAAGCCTTATAATAGAATCTCTTAGCCTCTTCCCTATTAATCTTAAGGCCAGCCTTATTATACGCTTTAAGGACCCTCTCTAGGCTAGCGTGGCCAAGGCGGCGGTGCATCGTCCCATAATCCACATGTCGCTAAGTGTGCGGCAGGGCTGTAAGACTTAGGGACGCATATATGCCCCCTAGCCTTGCTTCCGGGATCGTTGCAATACGCATCTTCTAGGCGATATTGCAGATCTTAGTCTTAAAAGGTATATAGAATAGTCGTTCCTTAATGTCGTTAAGCTTAATGCCCTTCTCTTTAAGGCACTAATTGCTAATAAGGTTAGCCGGCGATGCCGGCGCGTAATTAACGTCTAATAGCTTTAACGTAACGCTGCCGATAATAACTTTAACGGTGCCTATAGCTTCTACCTATAGCGGGCTACTATTCGACGATATTATCGAAAAGGGGTTAACGGCTTCTACGTCGGTAAACTATTTAAGGTCGTTAAAGCAGTAAGTCGCGTATTTAAAGTCTATAACGGCTTTATCCTAAACGGGCTTATATTTATCTACTACGGCACCGCTTAGGAGGTAGCCGTTAAATTCGCTACTAGCCGTTACGATAGCCGCGTTGCCTGTTTTCCCTTCGTTGCTAGTCGCGGCTTTAGCGGCTCGAAATGCCTTCTAAAACTTAAGGGCCTTCTTAGGATACTTAGTCTAATAGTCCGGCTCTTTATATATAACTTTCCCTAGCTTAATGCGGCAGCCGCACTTTAAGATAACCGTCTCCTTAAAGGTGTTATATTTCTTACTTAGTCTGCCTAAACTAGTGTTCTTATTAAAGTCCTCCTTAGAGCCCTTAATGCCGCTTCCGCTATTGTTGCCCTTAGCCTTGCCGAACGCAGTATTAGCTAGGGATTTAGATTTCTCGGCTCTCGTAACTCCTATAAGCTATTTACATAGCTCGTCTTTCGCGATATAATTCCCTCGCTATTAGTTATAGGTTTAGTTGCTATACTAGTCGGGACGTTGCTTTCGAATACCCTTAAGGGCTATAATTACGAAGAGTCGTTCCGGCAGTCCTTTCTCTACTATAATAAGCTAATCCTAATACTAATATAGCTTCTTTACGAACTCCTTTATGCTAACAAACTTCTTCGAGTTAAGGGCGATAAATTCTATAAAGGTTGCGTAAAAGGCAACCTCTAAGACCTCTATCGAGGATACTTTAATAAGGTCTATTATCTATTTAGCGGTTATTTCTTTATCCTACCCGTTATCTATAATAAGTTCCCTTATCTTAAGAGTAATGCTCGCAATAATACTATGCGTAGCTATTCTATCCTTTATCTCTTAAGTTCTATACTTAGGGTCGTCCTTAAGTGGTGACACGATAGTGCCGTTAATAAAGCCCTTAAGGTTTTCCACCCTTAAGGCGACGATAAGCTCTATTCTCCATAACTTATAATTCTCCTATCCCCGAAGCCTATCCACCGTGGCCTTACGCCCTCGTCTTAGGGCTGTGGAAGCTATCGTATGTTCTTACACGGGGTCTGCTAGCGGCGACTATCTTGCTGCACCGAGCCGCCGGTAATAGCAGCAGCTTTCCTTATAGGGTCTGCTGGCGGCGACTATCCGAGCCGCTACGTGGGTAAATGCAGCTAGCTATGCAGCTATAGAGTCGTATGCAGCCTAGGCGTGTGCGTCGCGCAAGGCACACCCTTAGGGCTGTTAATTGTGTTGTTATGATATAGGTGGCGATAGCCTTAATGTCTCGGGCTGCCGCGCTCTGCCTTGGTCTTTAAGGGCCCACGGGTCAAAAGAAGGTTTAAATGTGATTAAGATAATCAAGGTAATTAAGGTAATCAAGGTAAAGTGATTAAGGTAGCAATTTCGCAGCGCGCGAGGGCCATAACCTATGGAAAAGGGAGCTTTAGAAGATGATGATGGTGTCTAGCTAGCTAGGAAGGAATATGTGTGCGAAGGGGTGCCCTTATATGTGTGTGGCTGACCCCTGCAAATGAGGGCTAGGGCTACGCCTAGGGCTCTCGCAGTGAAATGGGTGTGGGGCCCTGGCGTATGCACTCCTCATATTTGCAACAAAATGCTCCTCTATATATATAGTACATCGGTAGGTACCCGGTATGTACTTTCGACGGGTCCACGCAAGGCTGGAATTTCACCAGGCTACTAATTGCTCGGCGATTGGTGCTGGAGATCGCGTCCACTGCAAACAAGAGCCTCGCCGACTCCCCAAGGATCCCGGGAAATCGTCGTGCGCAACCCTTGCCTCTTTGCCAAATCCCATGACGCCATCACCACTCGACGATGCCTAACGCGAAGCGGCTCAAGGGCAGCGGTGCTGTCAAAGCCCGGCAGCCTAATGAAGTCGGCCCTCAGGCGGAAGACGGCCGTCCAACCCCGGCGGAAGTCGAGGAGGAGGAGCACGAGTTTGTACAGCTGGCTCGAACACACTGGCTCAAGTCCGGAAAGAGAGTGTCCAGGCCAAAGGTCAAGAATGATGTCCTCAAGCAGAGCATATGGGACGTCCTGGAGAAGGAGGGTTTCCACTACAAATCGCTCCTCCTCCTCGAAAGCTTGCAGGCTTTGGAAAAGTGCGCAAGCTCCACCTCTCCGTCTTCGGTGACCACTGCTGACCCAAATTCATCAGCTATCTCTGGCCTGCCTACACTGGCGATTCGTCCAACTATCATGTCCTTTTGATGGCGTTGATAGCAAACGTCAAGAGGCGAGAGCACTTGGCGACATGGAGTTAGTAGGAACCCCGTTTTGGCCGTGACTGTCCCCTGACTGGTCTAGATATATTCGAGGGCAGGCCCGACGACTTCTCCTCCTTGTTTCGCCGCATCCTCTCCTTGATGCTGGACCGCACCTTGTCCTCGGCCGTTCGAACCCATCTCATCTGCTTCCTCATCTATTCCTTCCAAAATTTGGACTGTGCCATTGTTAGGAAAGCATGCGCCCCCTTGGTTTCCATCGGGATCTGGCAAAACATCTCGAGCGAAAAGCAGAGGCAGACACATCTCGACCAGGCGCCACACCTGAGGAAGACCTGGAGGGCCTCGCTCAAGCGCTACGAGGCCGCGGACGAAGCGACCAAGGCACGCCTGCGCTTCGAGCGTTCCTGGCTCTATTCTCTTCTCCTTGATTTCATCAGTATTCTCTACGACACCGACCGTCAATCAGGCAAGTCACGGCAACTGCCTTGCCCATTCGTCTGACCCTGTCCTCTAACCCGCTGCCAGATGGAACGCTTTACTGCGAGCGATTCACCGAATTCATCTCGGACCTCCAGAGCCAGCTGCCAACGAGGCGCTACGTCAATGCTCTGCTACAAGATCTGCATCTCCTCCCCGTCATGAAGCTGTCGCCACTCTACAATAACGAGCCCAACGCGCTTCTGCGGGAGCTTCACGGCCTTCTCTCCCACTACACCCATTTCGCGATAAACGACCAGTCGGGCATCCAGCTCACCTGCACTGAAGCCTACGACAGGCACTGCGCATCCTTGAACAAGTTGCAACGAGTGGCCTTGAACCATTTTAAAGATCAGCTCACAATCCTTGCCCTTTCAAACTACGGCGCCATTGACAAAAGGGATGAGCTTCAGTCGCTACTAAATCCCTTATCAGATGACGACATGGCTCGGCTCGTGTCCTTGCTGGACATGCGGTCGAGCTATCCCGAAAGCCTGAAGCTGCTCGTTGACCGGAAACTCTTGACTGAGCTTGTTTTGAGCAGATTTGAGCGCCGCAAAACCTTTCGAGACTTGGCCCAATCTATGACAGTGATGCCAACAGAGCAGACACTGTTCGAAAGTGGCTTTCGGCGGGCTGATGAATATGACGGATCGCGACCTCTCGCCCTCCCAAAGTTGAATTTGCAGTACTTGTCCGCCGGCGACTTCTTGTGGAGAGCTCTGGTTTTGTATCGCTGCGAAGCCTTCTATGGGATCCGCAAGGACATTGAGACGGCCCTACGCCATCTGAGTGCAGAATCCAGGCAGCCAGGAGAGACGTACTTTGCCGGCTTCTCCAAAATGGCTGTTCCGATTTCTAAGCCTGCGTGGGTAACCCCGTTCCCGCTGGTGGATCCGAACATAAGATGCTGATGCCGCGCAGTGTACTCGAGGTTGTTCCGCCGCTTGTCGGTGATGATCAGCCGTCCCTGGTCAAGGCCGAGGTTTCCATCGACGTGCAACGGATGGGATCAAATATGCGACGAGAGTGGGACTCCTTGCGGCCCGAAGACGTTGTGTTCTTGCTGGCTGTCGATCCATCTGCTGGACAGTCCACGACCAACGATGGCGACTCCGAGTCGGAACACATGAAGCTAGGAGTGCTTTCCGTGCGGACTGCAGAGGTAATGCAGATAACGGACGAAAAGGGTCGTCACGCTAGGAATGGTGCCGGAAATCTGGACAATAAGCGGCATATCCAGCTCAAGCTCGATGCACAAGCATACGCGAGGGACGCCGAGCGTTCCGCAGCGGGCAAGCCGGACATATACGGGCGCATCAACTTGCTCCTCAGGCGAAATCGGAGGGAGAACAACTTCAAGCCCGTCCTGCAATCTATTCGCAATCTCGTCTTGTCAGGAACCCCCCTGCCCACGTGGCTCCACGAAGTTTTCCTTGGGTATGGAGACCCGGCGGGCGCGACCTACAAGAACCTCAGCAACCGAGTTAAGAGACTCGACTATCGAGACACCTTCCTCAACTGGCAACATCTTGTCGAAAGCCTACCTGGCAAGTCCATCGAGCCCAGTGACAATGCTGAGGGCAGCTTCGGTCCGCCATATGTCCTGGAGGAAGCCGTTGAATCCGGGGAGCCTCAGGCCGCAAAGCCATCCAAAAAACGTCGGCGCGATGTTGAACCCCCTTTGAAGGCCGAGGTAGAGACACTGAAGGTCTCAACGTACACGCCTCCTAGCAACGGACCATACTCTACCGATGTGCCGCGAACCAATACCGTACGATTCACACCTGCCCAGATCGAGGCGATCATTTCCGGTTCTCAACCGGGTTTAACCGTCATCGTTGGCCCACCTGGAACGGGAAAGACTGATGTCGCGGCGCAAATCATCAACAACATCTATCATAGTTTTCCAGAGCAGAAGACTTTGCTTATAGCTCACAGCAACCAAGCTTTGAACCAGTTATTCGCAAAGATCGTTGCTCGGAATATCGATGAGAGGCATTTGCTTCGCCTGGGACACGGAGAGGAAGATTTGGGCACTGAAGGGAGCTTTGGCAATCATGGCCGAGTCGAGTCGTTCTTGAACAACCGACAAAGGCTCCTGCAAGAAGTGAAGAAGCTGGCCATGAGTCTTGGCGCCCCGGGTGCCCATGACAATTCGGCCGAGACAGCAGGCTACTTCAACAAGGTGTACGTGGAGCCCGCGTGGTCGAGATTCTCGCAGGCTGCCACGTCGGGCGAGCTGAACGCGTCGGATATTGTGCGGGAATTTCCTTTCCACGGATACTTTGCCGACGCTCCTCAGCCCCTGTTCCCGGAGGAGGCCGGCCGGGCGCGAGTGTTGGACATTGCGCAAGGGTGCCATCTTCACGTCTCCAAGATCTTTTCAAAACTGGCCGACATACTTCCTTTTGAGATTCTCCGGCGCGAGCGCGACAAGGCCAATTATCTGCTCACCACCGAGGCTCGGATCATTGCCATGACGACGACTCATGCTGCCATCAAGAGGATCGACATTACCTCGCTAGGCTTCCGCTATGACAATGTCATCATGGAGGAGGCAGCCCAGATCACCGAGGTGGAGACATTCATGCCTCTTGCCATGCAGAAGCCGGTCGATGGTCAGATGCCGCTCCAAAGAGTGGTATTGTGTGGGGATCATTTCCAAAACTCGCCCGTTATCCAGAGCTTGGCATTTCGACACTATGCCAACTTGGAGCAGTCACTGTTCTCCCGCCTGGTGCGCCTGGGAGTTCCGACGATCACGCTGGATCAGCAGGGGCGAGCTCGCTCATCCATTGCAAAACTCTACGCGTGGCGGTACTCGAATCTAGGCAACCTTGCCGATGTGCAAAGTCAGGCCGAGTTCCAGCAGGCGAATGCCGGATTCAAGTTTGATTACCAGTTCATCAATGTGCCGCCCTACAAGGGTCGCGGCGAGGCGGAGCCGACGCCGCACTTCATTCAGAACCTGGGCGAAGCGGAATATGCAGTCGCGCTGTATCAGTACATGAGACTGCTGGGGTATCCGGCCAGCAAGATCAGCATCCTCACCACCTATGCCGGGCAAAGGGCCTTGGTGAAGGATGTGCTCTCGCACCGCTGCGCCCAAACCCCGATTTTTGGGTTGCCTAAAGCCGTCGCCACGGTGGACAAGTACCAGGGCGAGCAGAATGATTGTACGCATTGTTCCCGTTGTCTCTTGTTGTTGGCGGTACATGGACGCTGGCTAACTTGTGACTTGCTTGCAGACATCATTCTATCGCTTACCCGTACATCGCGCGTGGGCTATCTGCGCGATGTCCGGCGCATGACGGTGGCCGTGTCACGGGCTCGGCTTGGGCTCTACGTGCTGGGTCGGCGCGAGGTGTTCGAGGCATGCCCCGAGCTGCGCCCGGCCTTTGACATACTGCTCGCCAGGCCAGACAAATTGATGCTGGTGACGGGAGAGCTATGGCCGACGGAGCGATCCAACAGCGAGGAGGTCTCGGCCGTGGATGGTGAGGTGGCCATGGAGAGCGTGGAGCACATCGGGCAGTACGTGTTTGAGATGACGCAAACCAGGGTGAAGCAACTGCAGGGGGAAGAGACCTTCTCAGCCATGGAAACCAGCGACCCCGTCGGTGAAGAGGAAGGGGAGGGGCAGGTGGCCGATTACGATAAAGATGAACGGGATTTGGAGCCGGACATTCTAGATGTGCGCGAATAGGGAGGGTGTAGGCACAGACGGCACATAAGTGAGGGAGATATTGGCAGTGTGCCGTGTAGGATTGCTGACACCATGCTTTGAACATTTCTAATATGTACGGTGGGGTTCCAAAAGCGTATGCGATTTACGCGACGCGCGTAATTTTCGCGATCGTATTAACCACCACCCTTTAACTTGATTAATTCCTAGTAAATTCTTATAGCATTAGAAAAACGCGAGTTTAGCACTATTATCTCGGGAAATCGCTAAAATGGGCAAGAGATACTTATCCCTACTTATATAGCTATCTTTACTTTCGTTAATATAAGAGAGACTAAGGCCTACGTTGTGCGCTAGTTAAATGTTTTAGAAAGCGCTATATATCGCTTAATTAAATAGTTTAATATAATAGCTACGCTTTTATTAAAAGCTTTTATTTTAAACGGCCTAAGAGTTTTTTACTTAAGGATAAATACTTTATTATTTACTAAGTTTATTTATATACTTAAGTATAAAGAAAATAAGTTAGTTTTAACTTTCTTTCTTTTATAAGCTTTATAATAGTGCGTTACGCTTTAAATAAAAAGGGTATTAATAAATAAGTTAGCTTACTTAACTTTTAACACTTCTTACTTTTAGCACTTTTTTATATAATACTTTAGTTTTTTATTTATAACTTATAATATAAAAGTATAAAAAAAAGCCTACCACCTGAAAAAATTGTAAAAAGTAAATTAAAAGTAACTTTAAAAAGTTATATATACCTTTTTAATATAGTTATAAGCTAAAAAATATAAAAATATTTATAGTAAAAAGAAATCTTTTAAAAAATATTTAAAATATTTAAAGTATTATGATTAGATTTATACTATATTATAATACTTATAGCTTGTTAATAACAGTCCTTACTTTTTATAATAAAGCTTATAGTTACTAAAATAATAACTTAAAGTAATATATTTAAAACATAAGATATATAATATAAAAAAAAATTAAAAGGAAAGTAAAAAATAAACGATTTTTATAATTATAATTATTAAATAACTATTATATAGGAGTTTATAGTACTTAATTTAAGTTTTTTTTTAAAAAAGTATATTATTAAGATTTACTAGTAATAAGTATATATTAAAGGCTAGTATATACTTAGTTTAATAGTACGTAGCTAAATAACTATTTATTTAAAGCTAGGAAAAAAAACTTTATTTAAGCTATATAACTTCTTACTTATAAGTATTGCTTAAACAGCCTATACTTAAGTTAAGTTTAATATTATAAAACCGCGTACTAGTTTTTTTATAGCCCGATATATAGTCCTGCAATAAGGAAAATATAGATATATAGCTACGAAGTATAGGGCGAATCTCCCGATAGTTATAGGATAACTTCACTATATTATATAATAAATTCTTTAACGTTGCGCTATTTAAAGCATAAGACGGATAATTCTAAGAAATTACTATATAAAGTATTACGTATAATAAACAAAGAGAATTATAACAAGACTGTTAGTATTATTTGCTTAATAACACGCCGGAAAAAAACTAAGAAAGCGTATAAAAGTTATAGGGAATTCTTATAAGAAACCTTAGTATAAATAAAGAGTAAATACTGAAACTAAAAGAAAGAGGGTATAAAAAAGTAAAATATACTCTCCTATAGCTAATAAGCTTAGTATAGTATAAATAGTGCATAATATAAATATACTAAAATTTATATTAAATCCGCTATATAATTCCGCATATTATATATATTCCTTTGCCTTATATAACACATATATAGGCAAGATATAAGCAGAGAAGCAAGAGGTATATAAAGAGACTATAAGCGGGATTATAAGCGGGATTCTTAAGATCTTCCGGATCTACGCTAAGTCGCCGCGCGACTTTATATTTCTTACGGAATGAATCCCTAGGCTTACTAAGATAATATAAGCCTATATTTAGCTATAGGATTATTATACGAGGTTACGCTAAATAAAGGACCTTTCCTTTAGTTACTAAGTATAAAAGAGTAAAATATACTCTCCCGCAGCCTATAGGCTAAATACAGCATAAATCGCACACGATATAAATACGATAAAAGATATATTTAAACTGTTATACAATTCTATATACTATATGTTTTTTTTATATTATTTCACGCATATATAAGCAAGGTATAAGCAGATTAGGAAGAGGTATATATAGAGACTATACGTATAATCCATAGTAAGTCGCTGCGCCACCTTGTATTCCTTATAGAATGAATCCCTAGGCTTATAAATATAATATTAACCTAATTACAGCTATTAGCCTACTATATATAATTGTGCTAGATAGGGGGCTTCTTTCTAAATCACTTAAGTTACTTATATCCTAGGAATTATTTATATAAGGAGGCCTTAGTCCCCCCTTAACCTTAAATAGATTATTAACCTTATATATATATATCTTATCTATTTCTTTACTTTTTCGCACACTCTTTACATCTTTATAATCCCCTTACTTATAGCTACCTACCTGCTCCCTTCTACACCTATTTGCTCCTTAATTCTAAGGTTACTTATAGCTTAAAGCGTATCTATAATAAGAGGCCTTAGTGCTCTTTTTACTGTAGTTAAATTATTAATATTATATATATATATCGTATCTATTTTCTTTTTTTTACATACTTTTTATACTCTTATAATTCCTTTATTCGCAGCGACTTATATAACTTATATTACGCTTATTTTAGCCCGGTTCTTTTTTTAAGCTAGACTTACCCCCGACCCTCGCTTATGTTTTTCCGACTATTACATAATTAGAAAACTCTTTTAAAAAGGTTCTCCGCTTTTAACGTTATTACGCTTATTAAACGTACTTTTGCTAGAAATTTCTCAATATATTATCGGACTTAGTTTCTAAATTCCCTTACTCTCTTCCTTTTACACCTTATGTTTTATAACCGTACTTTTAAACATTATATTAAGCGAAAAAGGACTTCTGTAAATCTTTCCCTATATAATAAGGCACGCACTTTTTAATAAAAAGGAATTATAATTTTTAGCTTACCTTATATAAAGTTCTTTACCCTCTTTTCCTCCTTTTCTTTATACTTCTTAACTTATAATTAGCTACTAAGATTTTAATAAATAAACAAACCCTTTAAAAATTCTATCTTATAAAATAAAAAACGCTCTTTTTTATAGATCTTTTCTTCTATTTTTAAAACCTTATTATTATATCCTTTAACTAATATCTCCTTAAGACTTTTTCTTTTACTACTTCTTCTTCCCTATTAACCTTTATATCGGAATACCTCTTAAAAGAATCAATATAAAATATAGCTATTAATAACAACTACTAATTTAGTAAGCGTCAAGGTTTTTTAAATTATTCCTTTTAATTTCTTCGAATAAAATCTGTTTTTATCCGAGAAAAAGCTACTAAAGCCGTTTCTTTAAATTTGTATACTAAATCCGCGGGAATCCTTACCTTAATACGTTTAATAGTAAAAGATAGCCCTCTTTTTTAAATAAAACACTATATAATTATAAGGTTAGCTTAAGAAGCTTTAAAAACCCCTTATAACTTAGTGAATTTTACTTTAAAATTTCTTCTTATAAGAAAATTATTTAATACTACCCTTCAAACTTATACTTCGATTAAGGTATATCTTAATAAGATAAAAAAGCTTTTAAATAACCTTAATACCTAAGAAATTGAAATCTTTAAGGTAGTAATTATTTCCTAGATTTTAGAATGCTTAAATACCTTTTATTTTATCTTTATAACTAATTTTTCATAACCTTTTTAAGATAACGCTTAAGCTTATCCTTTAAAATTACTTTCTTCCCTTTTAATTTATAAGTTTAAAAGGATTTAAGCTTTAAAAAGTCCTTCTTTTAATTAGATTTTCTTTTTATATAGTAAAATACCCGCTTTTTATAAGAATAATAAGAAAAAGAGCTATACTATTAAAGACTGCTTTTAGCTAAAAGAAAATATAGATAAGGCAAAGGTAGTAAGTTTTAAACTTAAAGCTTTTTTTATAAACGGCCCCTTCTAACTAGACTTACTTAAAACTATTAAAATAGGAATAATAGGCGTTTTACGCTTATCCCCTTTATAAGAGAGTCTTCTTAAGAGAAAGTTTTAATTACTAGAAAATCAGTAGTTAAAGGCCGAAAAAAAGATAAGTTTCCTTTTTTAAAGAGTCTTCTCCCTTTAAAGAAATACTTTACGTTTTTAATTCATTAGCTTAAGTATATAGTATATAATAAATCACTCCTCTCTTTTTATAAAGATATATATACGACCGTTACTTAGGGAAAAACGTCTTTTATTATAGTTAAAGACGTAGAGAATTCACATTTTCAATTTCTTAATAGCAATATACACTATATATTAAGGAACTGCCTTTTTATACCTTAAATTAGTATTAATATAATAAGTTTATTATCTCTTTAAAATACCCCTGCTTTAACTAGTAACGAAAATATTACTCTTTTAGATAAAGAGGCAAATATACTTATATAAGGCTTTGTTAAAAATGGCTTATATAATATTCTTATAGTTATAAAGACTCGCTGTAAAATTAACAATAAAATATATAATATAAAACGCTCTATAGACAATATACCTATAGATAATACCTTTATATACTATATACTAATAAACAAGAAATCTATAAATAATATATCTATAAACAATACCTAATAAGCAATATATATATAAATAATATCTTTATATATTATAAACCTATAAACAAGAAAACTATAAAACTATAAATAATAAATCTATAAACAATACACCTATAAACAATAAACCTATAAATAAGAAACCTATAAACAATAAACCTATAAACAATAAGGTTACTACGTTTATAAATAAAAAGAAGACTATAGATATACTTTTTTAGCATAAAAAACTAAGATATATAAATTATAAATTCTTATATAAGTACTTAAAAATAATAAATTTTAATAGAACTATTAAGAAGGTAATATAATAAAAATAAAACAGTATAAAGCTTATATAAAAGCTAAATAAACAGAGAAAACAAAAGTCATTTAGAAGGAATGACTTTTTTTTAGATAAGATATTTATAAATATTTATAGCTTAATTAAAACTCTTACTTATAGTAAATATATATACTTTCTATTCTTTTTAGATACTACTACTATATATTTAGGAATATACCTTATAAGAAGTAAGGTAGAGTATCTACTTAAATTCTTAGAATATAAGTAGGAATTGGAAAATAATATAAATAAGACTACTATAAACGAGGTTTTTTTAGATAATAAAAGAGAATTTATATATAATATAAAACAATATAACTTAAAAAACGGCTTTATATATAACATAAGCCTTAAATATATCCCTTATTTTAATAGCAAAATAGAAAGGATAAATAGAACGATACTTAATAAAGTTCTAGCTATGCCTTTTACCTTAAATTTACTAAAATACCTATAAGGTAAGGATATTTTAGCAGCTAAATATATTTATAATAAGTCCCCTTATTTTTTTTAAGCTTTATATCCCTTATAGAAAAGAAAGATAATATAATCTTAAGTTTAAAGGACTTAGATAAAATAAAGGTATTAAGAAGCACTATATCTTATTGTATACTTAGTATTAGCTAGCGGCTGTATTTATATAAGATTAACTATAACGTTGGCGAGGTATTAAACAAAATCGTTTTAAATATAATAGCGGTTAGCTTTTATATTAATACATATCTTATACTAATTAATAAGCCCTCCTTTTTTATAAATAATAATTTAAGTATATATAAATAAAGACGGTTTACCTAGCAAATTTATAGGTCTAGCAAGCTTTCATTTAATAATAAGTATATCCTTAATAAGTATAAAGACTATAGCTAAGGTAAAAAAACAGTTTTTTAATTATAAAGTAAATTAAATTTACTTATTCTTTATTATTTATATTTATTAGTTTAAGCCTATTATCTATTAGCATAGTATTAGCGTCTTTATATATATATATAATTTAATTTACTATCTTTTAAGGAAAAGAAGCGCCGCTTTTAGCTATAATAGCTACTTAAACCTTTTAAGCGAAGTTACTAAAAATTAAGTTATCTCTTATACCTTAAGCTAAAAGCATAAATAAGGCTTTTTATAGCTTTTACTATAGCTAAAGACCGGCTAATATAAGTATAGTTATTAGTAGTAAAAGCTATAGCGGCTATATAGTAGTTATTAAAAGGGCTAATAGCTTTATATTAACTAAAGATCTACTAGTATTTAAAGTAGCGGTATTTTATATTTTTCCTAACTACTATAACCTTATACTTAAGCTAAGTTCTACTTATAGCGCTATAGGCTATACTTATAGTATAAACAGCTATTAGCTAATAAATAGTAATAGTATTAGTTTAGTCGTAGGTTTATTAACTAGCTTACTTTATAATTTAATAGTAAGCTTTGTTTAAAACTAAAATATTAGCCGTTTATATTTTATAACTTATTCGTTAAAGTTATTAATCGTAATTAGCTAGGAGAAAAATATACTTAAAAAAGTATATAGTTATTAGTATATAATTATAAGTAAGTATTATTTTATATAAAGAGCTACCTTAGCTTTATAGTTAAAGTATACAATCTAGCTTAAAAAGTCTGCGCTATTAATAATATTAGTAACTAAGAATATCTTGTTTTATAAAGCTTAAGCTATTACTTTTAGCTATATATTTAAGCGGGCTTAAAGCCTTTAGCACTAAGCTTAGTATCCTTAACTTAAGCTAAATAGTAATAATTAGTTTATATCTAAAAGATATTTAAAATACTACTTAATAGCAGTGCTAAATAATAAGCTTAAGATTAAAGTAGCTAACTTGTTTTAATAATCTAGTTTATAGATAGCTACTTAGCTAAAAGCGTTTTTAAACCTTTTTATGCTTTAATATATAATATTCTTTTTAGTTTCTTTAATAGTATTAAATAATATATTAAATAAGTTTATAAAGTTAAAGCAATTAATATCTTTTATATAACAATATAAGACTATCTTTAAGCTTAGTTATTCCTTATAGCTATTTTAGTAATTAACTAGCTATAAACCTATATAAAGTTAGGAAAGTAAGCAGTTAAGGATATTTTTTATTATAAGAATAAGCGTAGGTATAATAAGGGGCGTTATACTAGCAGCTAGTAGCGGCAGCGTTATAGCTTAAGCTTAGCTTAGCATACCGCTTAAAATCGCCGTAGATCTTATTAAAGTATCCTTAAAAGGCGTCCCGGCGGCCTACTTAGTAGTAAGGCCTATTTAATATAGTTTTTTATTAAGGTAATATTATAGCTAATTAACTTAGTTAAATAAAGCGTCTTTAGTTTTTTATTCTTTTGCGAAATTAAAATTTAAGATTTTAAGCTAAATAAGCCTTAAATTTCTTTTACTTAGTATTAAAAAACTAAATAACAAAGTTAGCTAAGTATAAGCGCTAAAAGAAGTAGCTATTAAATAAGTATTTAGTATAGTAAGAATAAAAGAAATATATAGCTTAAGCTTTTTTATCTTAAGCATTAGCTTTTTCTTAAAGTTCTTAAAGTAGTTATTTAGTAAAAAACTAATTAGCTTTTAAAATTTAATTATATACTAATAAAAGCTTTCTTTTTTATTAATTATTATTAAATATATAGTGCTTAATTAGTATTAATCCGTGCTTTTTATCATTTTATAGTTATAAAACATTAATATATAGTAATTTACGATTAATAAAAAAAGTAATTACTACTATTTATTATATAGTAAACTAGCGGAATCGGTAAAATATAAGTTAGTTAAAAGAATAAATGTTATATATTATAATAAGGCTTAAAAAGAGAGTTATAAATAAGACTATTTTATTAAGATTAAGCTAACTACTATATATTATAAGTAAGCTTTAAAATAAAGTAGATTTAATAATTAATAAAAAAGTTAAATAATTACTTACTCTTTTTCTTTAAGTTAAAGGGTATACTCCTTATTTACACCGTGATTTTTAATAAGAACTTCTTATAACTTCTTTACTTCTTTTTAGTCTTTGTTTTATATACCTTAAGGGAATTATATTAATATATTTACTAATATTTTCTTAGTATTTACTATACGTTAAGCTTTTACTTTAAAGTTTTTTTAGATTGCCTAAGTTGTGCCTTTTATAGTATAACGTCCAGGAAATCTAAGCATAATACGGTAAGGTTATTTTATAACTACTAAGAAACTTACTTTATATTTCCTAGATATATATAGGTAATTTCCTTATTATAAGACAGAGACTTAAGTTATAGTAAGTTCTACACCTTATCTTATAATAGTTTATATAGAAATAAGTCTCCTTTTAAGCTTCTAGAATAATATAAGCGTGTATAGCTTTCAGCTACTAGCTTTTTAAACTAAGTAAGGTCGGTATAACGGAAACCCTATTTTATTAGTAATCCTAAGCACTAAAAGTATTAATATTTAGTAAAGTAAAGACCGCTAAATATAAAGGAGTAATTAGTAAAGTAAATAGACTTTATAGCCTTTAACTTTATTATATAACTACTAAAGTCTATAGATCCTATAACTAGTATAAAATACGATTTTATTTTACTTATAGTTAATCATTTTACGAACTACGGCTATTTTATTTTAACGTATAAAGCTATAAGCATAGAAAGGTTTTCTTATACTTTTATAAAATATATTATAGCTAATAAAGGACTTTTAAGTTTAATTATTTCGGATAAGGATTGGAAATTTATTTCGAATTTCTAGTAAGGCTTAATATAAGCCTTTAGTATAAAGCATAAATTATTGACTGCTTCTTACCTTATTATAAACGGAATAATAAAACGATTTTATTAGACGCTTAAAGGAATCCTACTTTAAAAGGGATATATTTTAAGTTTTTATAAAGAAAATCTTAATATAATTTTGATAAATCTCTTTTAAATACATAAAGAACATCCTAGCTTAAAAAGAAGAACTTTAGGTTATATAGACTTAAATATAAGATATATTTCCGACTAAATTTCTTTTTACGTTTACTATTTAAGAATAGTAAAGAAACTTTAAATTAAAATAGCTAATACTTTAACTAAAGAATTTAGTAAATTTAATATTTTAACCTTTCTTAAAGTACTTCTTTAGTCCTTAATAAGTTTTTAAGTATTATTTAAACTAAGATACTTTTTTTACTTTACTAAATAAAAGTATTTTGAATTTTTTATTTTCTTAATAAGTATAGTCTTTACTATATATTTACTTTCTTTAACCTTATTTTAGTTTAGCTCTCTTACTACCTTAGCGTTTCTTTAAGTCGGCTTTAATAAATACATATAAAAAAATAGGTAAATAAGTAGTTTAATTAAAAGTTTTAACTTATAACTAACTTTTCCTATTTTCTTTATAACTTTAAAAAGTCTTCTTTTTTTTAATCTAAAGACTTATTAAGTCTTTTAGTCTTTAGATTCCTCGTTAAAAAAATACTTTATTGCCTTTAAATAAAGAAGTTTTAAAAACTACTTTTTATCGTAATAATATAATGTGTTACTAGCAATAGATTTTAATTTTAATTTTATAAATCTATATACGCTAATTAACTACTCGGGGTTTAATAAAGCTTTTTTAGCAAAATCTTCTTTAAGTAAAGAAGACTTATAGGCTTTTAGTATTAAGCTAGAATTTACAAATACCGAAGTATTTTTAATAAGTTTAAAATAGAAAGTATTATATACTAACTATATTATAAGCAAATTAAATAGCTATTTATTTTACTAATAGTTTATATAGCTTTTAAGGTATTGCTTAAGCGTTTAATTTAATCGTTTTATTATTTTGTTTATAATAAGGGAAAAACTTTAAAATAACTTCCACTTTATTCTTAAGGCTTATATAAAGCCTTACTAAAAATTAAAAATATATTTCTAATTTTTATTTAAAATAATAAAACTTAAAAGGCCTTAACTATTTATAATATATTTTAAAAAAATATAAAATAACCTTTTTACGTTTAAAGCTTTATATATAGGAAAATATAGCTATACCTTTTAAGACAAGTATTAAGGGCATACGTATACTTAGTTTAATAGCACGTAGCTAAATAATTGTTTATTTAAAGCTAAAAAGGGAAAGGGGAAATCTTTATTTAAGCTACGTAGTTTTATACTTTATAAAGGTCGCTTAAGTAGCCTATACTTAAGTTAGGTTTAAGTTAAGGTTAAGCTAAGTTTAAGTAAAGTCTTATATAACTTTAGCTATATATTAGCCTAACTTTAAGTCATTTACTATAATATAACTATAGCTCTTTTTTTAGTATAGCTTATAATATTATCCCTTTTTTAAGCTATTACGTATAAAAGTATATAATATCGCCGCCCCTCCCCCCGCTCCGCGCTTAACATTAATCTATATAGTCGTCCTTATTATATATATAATTATACGTTAATATATCCCCTTAAATAACGTTATATTATAATATTAAATATATTATACGCTTACTTATTACTACGGGCTATGCCGTAAAAAGAGCTATAGTTATACTATAGCGAACGACCCGAAGTCGGGCTAACATATAGCTAAAGTTATATAAGACTTTACCTAAACTTAGCTTAAGTTCGACTTAAACTTAACTTAAGTATAGGCTACTTAAGCGACCTTTATAAAGTACGAAGCTACGTAGCTTAAATAAAGATTTCCCTTTTCCCTCTTTAGCTTTAAATAAATAATTATTTAGCTACGTACTACTAAACTAAGTATATATAGGCCTTTAATATATCTAAAGCTCCTTTAAAATAAGGTTATATAACTTAAGAAAAGACTTATTAACTATAATATAGCGCGAGTAAGAAGCTTACTTAGTATAAAGGGGCTATACTTATAAAGCTTAAAAGGGAGGGCTAAGGGAGGCCGATATCTAAATAAAAGTTAAATAAGCGATCCTTTTACTATAAGTAAAGGCCGTTAAAACAAGCTACTAGGTTTAAGTAAGCTAATAGTAGATTTAATAGCTAATAAGCTAGTTTAAGGCTTTAATATAAAAGCTAAAAGAGATAATAAGGACGTGTATATAAAGAAAGGCCGGCTTATTAATTAGTAGTTTAATACTACCTTATAATATAATAGCGGGGGCCGTAATACCTATAATAAAGAAAGAAGTAATAAAGAAAAAGGATTAGTAAAAGCTATTCTTAGCGCTAAGGAAATTTAATAGCTAGCGGCGCTACTTTACGCTTTAAGCATAATATATATAAGAAAAGTGCGAGATCGACTAAGACTTCTTCTTAAGCTTAAAGGAGGTTTTTTACTTAATTTATAACTACTTAAATACGGGGCTATAGTAAACTATAACGACTAACTATAACACCGGCGCGGATTAAGGTTATAATTAGTAGGAATTCCTTAAGTACCTTAATTCGATTTACCTTAACGTCGATATTTAATTGCGGGTAGTGGCAGCTATCTATATAATTAAATAAGGAGAGAACTAAACGTTTACGGCGTTTTTCTTTAAGTTCGAGTAAAGGCTCTTTAAGGCGGGAGGGGGGTCCTAGCTATACGATATATAGATTATGTTCTTAAAGGGCGCCTTAAGCCTTCGTCTTAAGGAGGTACTTATAATAGTTAACCTCTTAACCTTAAGCTTCTTAGTATATACTAATTAAGTAATGTAAATTATAGTAAAGCTAAAAAGGGTTTAGTAAACTAAGTAGCCGTTTTAAGGCTAAAAAAAGGTAATAAGGGGGGTAACTTAAAACTAAAAAGACTTAAAAGATAATACCTTAATAAGTAAAATTAACGCTATAACTTAGCTAAGAAAAGGATAAGGCCGGCTTAATATATAGAGGTATTTCGCTTATAAAGTAATAAGGTATATCGCCTGCTTTTATAAAAAGAAGAAAGAAAGAACCTTATAAGTAGCTATAGCTATAACTAAGGAGGTAATTAAAGTAGATTTTAATTTAAAAAAAAAGGAACCTTAATATAAAGTCAGGCGCTAAAGGAGAAAGAGAAATAGCAAACGGCTTAAAGGTTAATAAAAAAGCACCTTATACTAAACTTAGTACTGCTTAAGGTTAGCATTAATAAGAAAAAGGGGCTTAATATACTTATAAATATAAGCTATAACTACTATACTATAGTAAGTAAGGGGGTAGCGATAAGGCTATAGATACCCTTTATAGATAAAATAAAGAGGCTATTATAGCCCTTTTTAAAGGACGTACTAACGCTTTAAACGAAGGGGATTGTAGCGTTTAAGATAAAGATTAACGGGCACTAAAAATAAATATTCGCTTATATAGTACCGGAGTTAAGCTATAACGTATTCTTAAGGAGACCGTAGAGAAAGAAGAATAAGGTAGTTTATAATACTAAGGGGGATTAAATCCGGTATAGAAAAGTAAGGATTTAAATCGGCCTTTAAGGATTAAAAGAAGCTATAAAGATCGCGAATATCTAAAAAGCGAAGCTAATAAGCGCCTTTATCTTCGCAGCGGAGTGCTAATAAAAAAAGGCTTAAAAGGATAACTAAGGGCGACGATAAGCGCTTAATATAAAGGCGATTACGATAAAAGATATAAAAAGGGCTTTTTAGCTAAAGATGCCGGTTAACCTAGCGGACTATATCTTAGCTTAAGCACTATAAGCTTATTTAAACCTTTTCGCACTTATAAAAGCACTTAAGTAACCCCCGTTTTAATTAAACGTAGACTATAAAATCTATCTTACTTTAAAAAAGGACGGTAAGGAGCCGCTACTATTATAAGGGCCCCTTTACGATATATTAAAAAAAGAACTCCTTATCCTTTAAAAGACCTTAAACGAGCTATTAAAGGCAAACCTTATCCGCTTAAGTAGTTTATTAGCTACGGCGCTAGTATTATTTATAAAGAAAGCTAATAGCTAACTATGCTTTTACTACGATTACTAAGCCTTAAATATATATACGAAAAGGAATTAGTATATATTACTATTAATTATAAAAACGCTAAGGATATTAATAAAGGCATATTAGTTTACGAAACTTAATATCGTTAAAGCGTTTTATAAGATTAAAATCGTAAAAGGCTATAAGTTTAAAATAGCCTTTTAAATAAGGTTTAGACTATTTAAGTAATAAGTATGCTTATTTAGCTTTATAAGAACGCCGGCTACCTTTTAATACTATATTAACTAAGTGCTAAAAGACTACCTTAATAAGTTCGTTATAGTATATATAAATAACGTTTTAATCTACTTATTAAGGTCGCTCCGCGATTATTAAAATAAAGTAGCGAAAGTACTTAAAAAGTTATAAAAAGTAAGCTTTATACTAAACCTATAAAAATATAACTTTATAATAAAAAAGGTAAAGTACTTAAGTTTTATTATATAAGCTAAGGGTAAGGTCCGGTGCGACTTAAAGAAGATTTAAGCTATTTAAACATAATATTACGGAACGTAAGATATAAGCGCTCCGGCTACTCGTATATCGGTATATAAGATATAAGCATATAGACAATAATTAACATCCTAACCCTTAACTAAGGCCGGGGCGAGACCTTTTAGCAGTGTGGTATTATCGCACTGTTTCTCCGTAGCAAATAGTAGCAATTCCTTTAGCGTAGGTTCGATCCCCGCGCGAAAAAGTAGACCTATAAGTCTATATAGAAATAAGGCTCCCCCTAAGCGCGCGTGATAATATAAGCATGCGTAGCTTCTAGCTACCGGCTTAATAAACCGGGGAGGTCCTATCTTATAGATAACGAGGACGTTATTATCTTTCCTTTTAAGGCGGCAATTATTACGGAACGTGAGATATAAGCGCTCCGGCTACTTATATGTCGGTATATAAGATATAAGTATATAGACGATAATTAACGTCCCGACCCCTAACTAAGGCCGGGGCGAGACCTTTTAGCAGTGCGGTATTATCGCACTGTTTCTCCGTAGTATATAATAAGCGCTAAAAAACGTAAAGGGCGTTTAAAGCTTTTTTAAGTTTTTAAATTACTATTATACCTTTATCCCGCTTTATACTAAGGCTTTATAGTACCTAAACGGCCTTTATAAAAAAAGCCCAATATTCTTATAAACTAATAAGCACTAAGCCGCGTTTAAGTTTATTTAAAAAGCATTTTATAATACGTTAGTGCTATAGCTATATAACCTTAAGAGGGAAATATACTTAAAGGCGGATTACTTTAAATATATAATAACCGGCATGCTAATATAAGTAAGACTTAATAAGATATAATACTTAATAGGTTTTTTCTTAAAACGACTTAATATAGCGGAGTATAACTACTTAATCTATAATAAGGAGTTACTTATAATTATATAATACTTAAACTTTTAAAAGGTAAAGTTATATAATACGCTAGCGTTTATAATACTAATAAATTATAAGAATTTAAAGTACTTTATAATAAAGAGGAAGTTAAATAAAAAGTAAAGTAAATAAGCGATAAAGCTTACTTTATATAACTTTATATTAAAGTACCGCTTAAGGAGGTTCGCGGTAGTACTTAACGCTTTATCGCGCTGCGATTAAGATAAGCCGGAAAGGGCATTTAATAAAAAAGAAATAAGATATATAGTATAGATAATCCCGGATAGCGCGCGATTAATAAGACATTAAGTCCCTTTTAGCAGCGAGCACGTAAACCTCCCGCGATAATTAATATAAGAAGAGCGTACTATTACGATAATATAGGAAGGGGAAGAGAACGCGGGGTTAATCGCCTATATAAGTAAAGCGGATAACCTTATACCTCGGGATAAAGGTAGGGTAAATAAAAGCGGAGTTCGGCTAAAACTTAACCTAAACTTAAGCTAAGACGCGCTTAAGGAATAAGTATAACTAGCCCGCGTATTTAATAAATAGGAGAAATAAAAGCGGTAAATAGTAATATTGCGAAAGGATAAGGAGTACTAAGTAATATTTTAAGTAATACGGAATAGCGATTAGTTATTTACCTTAAAATAGCAATTAAAAGTCTAAGTAAGTAAGTATATAATTAATATAAAAGGGCGCCTTTGCTTTAAAGACTAACTTTAAGTACTAAGTAAGGCTTAATACCTTAAAGAGAGGGAGGATAAAGAGCTAGATAAGCTTTAAGTATTAATCGCTTAGTAAATATACGACTTAATAGCGGTAAGATACTTAAAGCATAAAGAGACGCTTATAATATTAGCTTAAGAGTTCTTTTAGCTAGGCTAGTTATTAATAGTACGCTAGCTTATTACGAACTATAAGCTATATAATAAGGGGTATATTTAAATATAACTCCGGAAAGGGCTTTTTTAACTATTACCGCCCTTTATATAGCCGTTTATATACTTAATAATAGACTTTATAGTTAACTTACCGCTAATAAAGACTAAGGGCTCCCGGAACCTTTAAGTAATAATAGATTAGCTAATAAAAGCAATAACTTTAAAAGCGATACTAATAATAAAAGTAGTAATATACGCTATTAAGTTCTTATAATCCTACTTTTACTTTTATAAAATGCTAAAATCTATTATCTCGGATTAAAGGATAAACTAAATAAGGCAATTTTAAAAGGAATTTTACTAATAAACTAAGGTTTAAAGGAAACTAAGTTTAGCTTACTACTTATAAACTAATAAAGCGATAAAGCGCGCGAACTAAGAGATATAAGTATACCTTTATATATACGTTTACTATAAATAGGACGACTAAAAAGCATAGCTACCCTATACTTAAGCGGCGCTTAATAATTAAGTAGTATTAATAATAAGTATAAGCCCTTTCTTCGCTTTATATAAGTACGATATCGAGCCGATCTAAATTATATAAAAGGAGGTACTGCTTATGCTAGATACGGAGAGCGTATAAAGCCTTATATAAAGGATAAAGGAAGTCGCCGACTTCCTTTAAACGGCAATCGCCGCGTTATAAGTAAGGTAAAAAGAGATAGCGAACTAGTCTCGTGCGCTAGTAAAAAGACTTTAAGTAAGCGATAAGGTATAGCTAAATATAAAAAAGTATACTACGGATAGGCCTTATTAAAAGCTTAACTAGCTATACTAAAAGTATACTATAATAAAAGTAGTTAGCTTATATATAGTAAAACTTAATATACTAAGGAGGGTATATAAAAAACTATATATAAAGTTCCTTTACTATATAGCGGATAACCTTTTACTTAGCTAAGTAGTTAATAATTACTAGCTACCGCTAGTAATTAAGAAAGATAATAAACTAAAGTATATTATAAAGAAGATTAAGTAAGCTTAGTAAAGATAGATTAAAAAGGGGAGATAGCGCTAAGTCTTAGTAAAGTAGTATAAGTATACTAACTTAATATAGTAGCTAATTAGCGACTTTTAAGATATAATTGCTTTAAAGAAATTTAAGGGATAATATAGCAACGTAATAAAAAACGATAAAGGCGAGGCGGAAGGATAATAATAAGCCGAGCGAAGGAGTAAAGGATAAGATAAGAGAAGTAGCGGAGAAAAGGAGGAAAACCGGGAAAAATAAAAAGAAGTTTCGGGCTATGCTTAGTAAATATTAAGACGATTTTAAATAATAAGTATAAGGAGGATACGCTATAAACACGTACTAAGCGTAGATAACGATAAGATAGAGAGGGGATATAATAAAATATAATAAAATATAAAGTAGATATAAATAGGATATATAAAGAACTACAACTTAATTAAAGCAAACTACTTACTACCCGCCGATATTAATAGATTAACTTTAAATATTAAGGTATATCTAGGCCTAGCGCGTTATAATAGTAGTATAAGCTAACTCTATATATTATAGTAATTGTTAGTAATATCCCTTTAACTAGCGTTTATTAAGGATCGGAGAACGTATAAATAGGTTAGTGCGGTAATTCTTAAACGTCCTTTAAAACGTATAATCTTAAAGCGCGTTTATAGTAGCGACCGTATTACTAATATACTAATATCGCGTTAGCGTTATATTATACGTAGTTTAAAAATAAGGACATATAGGTAAATAGCGCGATTTAGCGCAAGTATAGGTAAAATAATTATAAGTATAGGGCGAGGCTTAATTTTAGCAAGCCTTATACTAAGTATCCGTATTAAGAGATATTATATGTTTAATATACGTAAGGTAAGGGGGGCGCTATATAGTATTGCTATATATCGCGCTCCGCTTATTAAGCGATAACGGCGGGCGCGAAGACTAATATAAAGGCGGTAGTATATAGTCTCTAGGCGTATTAAGAGGCGCCGGACGGGTAGACGCTTATAATATAGCGGGAGATAGGGCTTAGGGGGTTATAGTAAATATATTAAGGCGCGGCGCGGCGAAGCTATTATAAGAGGGGGCGCGCGTATAAGTAGATTAGTAATTAAAAAAGAAAAAGAAAGAAAAGAAGGAGAAGGAGAAAAGAAGGGTATTTATGCTTAAAAACTATAAGTAGCGGGTAAGAAAGATATACCTTAAGTATTAATATTAATAGTAAGCGGAGGAGATATATTATACCGCCTTAGCGCTATTAAGGATAATATAGCGGCGCGAATTAGTAAGCGTATAATATATTTAACGCCTTAATATAATATTATTTAAGGGAGGCGTCGGCGTATAATTATAAGCACGATAAGGACGACTATACTAATTAACGCTAAGTATAAAGCGGGGGGGGTAAGGTGCCGATATTATATACCTTAGTATGTAATAGCTTAAAAGGGGGATAGTATTACAGGCTATGCTATAAGAAGAGCTATAGTTATATTATAGCGAACGACTTAAAGTTAGGCTAACGTATAGCTAAAGTCGTATAAGACTTTACCTAAACTTAGCTTAAGTTTAACCTAAACTTAACTTAAGTACGGGCTACTTAAGCGACCTTTATAAAGTACGAAGCTATATAGCCTAGATAAAGATTTCCCCTTTCCCTTTTTAGCTTTAAATAAACAATTATTCGGCTACGTGCTACTAAACTAAGTATACGTAGGCCTTTAATACCTATTTATACTACTACGTTATCTTAAGTAGCGCTAAGCTAGTATAATATACCTCCTCCGCTTACTACTATTATTAGTGCTTAAAGTACGTCTTACTTTCTTACCGCTTATAGTCCTTAAGTATAAATACCTTTCCTTTCTTCCTCTCTTTTTCTTTTCTTTTTTTCTTTTTTAATTATTAATCCTCTTACGCCTATGCCCTTTTTATAATAGCTTCGCTACGCCGCGCCTTAATATATTTACTATAACCCTTTATGCCTTATCTCCCGCTATCTTATAAGCGTCTTCTTATCTTATGCCTTTTAATATACTTAGTAACTATATACTACCGCCTTTATATTAATCTTCGCGCTTACTATTATCGCTTAGTAAGTAGAGCGCGATACGTAGTACTATTATATAGCGCCCCCCTTACCTTTTATATATCGGATATATAGCGTCTCTTTATATAAATACTTAGTATAAGGCTTATTAAAATTTAGCCTTACCTTAAGCTTATAATTATTTTGCCTTCCTTTATGCCGGATTATACTATTTGCCTATATATCCTTATTTTTAGACAATATATAATACGATGCTAACGTAATATTAATATACTAGCGATATAATCGCCGCCGCGAACGCGCTTTAAGACTATATATTTTAAAGGACGTTTAAAGATTATCGCACTAACCTATATATATATTTTTTAATCTTTAATAAATACTAGCTAAAAGAATATTACTAATAATTACTATAGTATATAAAGTTAGCTTATACTATTACTATAGCGCGCTAAGCTTAAATATACTTTAACGTTTAAAGTTAATTTATTAATATTAGCTAGTAATAAGTAGTTCGCTTAAATTAAGTTATAGTTCTTTATATATTTTATCTATATCTACTTTATATCTTATTTTATCTTATTATATCCCTTATTTATCTTATTATTATCTAGACTTAGTATGCGTTTATAGCGTATCGTTGTTATACTTATCGTTTAAAATCGTCTTAATATCTACTAAGCGTAGCCCGAAATTCCCTCTTATCCTTCTTAGTTTTTATTTTTTTCTCCGCTATTTCCTTTATCCTATCTCTTACTTCTTAGCTTAGCTTACTATTATCCTTCCGCCTTACCTTTATCGTTTTTTATTACGTTACTATATTATCTTTTTAATTTTTTTAAAGCGATTATATTTTAAAAGTCGCTAGTTAGCTATTATATTAAGTTAGCGTACTTATACTACTTTATTAAGACTTAGCGTTTTCTCCTTTTTTTAATCTATCTTTACTAAGCTTATTAAATCTTTTTTATAACATACTTTAGTTTATCGTCTTCCTTAATTACTAATAATAGCTAGTAATTATTAACTACTTAGCTAAGTAAGAGGTTATTTGCTATATAATAAAGGAACTTTATATATAGTCTTTTATATACCCTTCTTAATTGTTAAGGTATAAATCCGCTATATCTGCTATATACGTTAATTATCCGACTATGTAATAACTAGCGCGTAATGTTTTTATATAGTCGGACGGATAGACATTTTATAGTTATAAGCCCGGCTTCCGCGCAGCACCTTATTCGATTCTTAACGGAGGCATAGGTTTTTTACCGTAGTATATACGCGGGTCTTTTACTATCGCATCTCTTATACCGGGTATATTAAGATAAGGAGGCTGTTAAGGTGTAAATCCGCTATATCTGCTATATACGTTAATTATCCGACTTTATAATAACTAGCGCGCAATGTTTTTATATAGTTAGACGGATAGACATTTTGTTTAATATATTAAGTTTTACTATATTTAAGCTAACTACTTTTATTATAATATACTTTTAGTATAGCTAGTTAAGCTTTTAATAAGGCCTATTTATAGTATACTTTCTTATATTTAGCTATACCTTATCGCTTACTTAAAGTCTTTTTACTAGCGTACGTAATTAGTTTGCCGTCTCCTCTTATCTTACTTATAATGCGGCGATCGCTATTTAAAAAAAGTTAGCGACCTCGTTTATCCTTTATATAAAGCTCCGTATACCTTATATATTTAGCTTAAGCGGTCCCTCTTTTTATACGATTTCGATTAGCTTAATATTATACTTATATATAGCGAAAAAAGGGCTTATACTAATTATTAATACTACCCGATTATTAAGCGCCGCTTAATCGTAAAGTAGCTATACCCCTTAGTTATCTTACTTATAATAAACGTATATATAAAGGTATGCTTATACCTCTTAATTCGCGCGCTTTATCGCCTTATTAGTTTACGGGTAATAAGCTAAACTTAGTTTCCTTTAAACCTTAGTTTATTAATAAAATCCTTATTAAAATTACCTTATTTAGTTTATCCCTTAATTTAAGACGATAAACTTTAGAATTTTATAAAAGCGAAAGTAAGATTATAAGAACTTAGTAGCGTATATTACTACTTTTATTATTAATATCGCTTTTAAAGTTATTGCCTTTATTAGCCTATTTATTATTACTTAAAGGTTTTAAAAGCCTTTAGTCCTTATTAGCAGTAAGTTAATTATAAAGTCTATTATTAAGTATATAAATAGCTATATAAAAGGCAGCAATAGTTAAAAGAGCCTTTTTTAAAGTTACCTTTAAATATACCCCTTATTATATAGCCCGTAGTTCGCGATAAGCTAGCGTATTATTAACGATTAGCTTAGCTAAAAAACTCTTAAGCTAGTATTATAAGCATCCTTTTATACTTAAAGTATCTTACTGCTATTAAGTTATATATCCGCTAAGCGATTAATACTTAAAGCTTATTTAGCTTTTTATCCTCTTCCTCTTTAAGGTATTAAGCCTTACTTAATACTTAAAGCTAATCCTTAAAATAAAGGCCCCCTTTTATATTAATTATATACTTACTTACTTAAACCTTTAATTACTATTTTAAAGCAAGCGATTAACCGCCGTTTTATATTACTTAAAATGCTACTTAATACTTCTTATCCTTTTATAATATTACTATTTACCGCTTTTATATCTCCTACTTATTAAATATATAGGCTAATTATGCTTATTCCTTAAATACGTCTTAGCTTAAGTTTAAGTTAAGTTTTAGCTGAACTTTATTTTTATTCGCCCCGTTTTTATCTTAAGGTATAAGGTCGTCCGCTTTACTTATATAAGTAATTAACCTTACGTTCTTTTCCCTTACTTATATTATCGCGATAGTACGCTCTTTTTATACTAATCGTTATAAGAGGTTTATATACTCGCCGTTAAAAGGGACTTAATATTTTATTAATCGCGCGCTATTTAAGATTATCTATACTATATATCTTATCTCTTTTTTATTAAATGCCCTTTTTAGCTTATCTTAATCACGGCGTAATAAAGTATTAAGTACTAATGCTAACCTTTTAAAGCAGTACTTTAATATAAAGTTATATAAGGCAAGCTTTATCGCTTATTTACTTTACTTTTTATTTAACTTTCTCTTTATTATAAAGTACTTTTAATTCTTATAGCCTATTAATACTATAAGCGCTAATATATTATATAACTCTACCCCTTAAAAGTTTAAGTATTATATAATTATAAGTAACTTCTTATTATAGATTAAGTAGTTATACTCCGCTATATTAAGTTATTTTTAGAAAAAACCTACTAAGTATTATATTTTATTTAGTCTTATTTATATTAGTATATTACTTATTGCGTACTTAAAGTAGTTTACCTTTAAGTACGTTTCTTTTTTAAGGTTATATAGTTATAATACTAGCGTATTATAAAATACCTCTTAAATAAACTTAAACGCGGCTTAGTACTTTTCGGTTTATAAGAAGGTCGCGTTTTTTTTATAAAGACTATTTAAGCACTATAAGGCCTTAGTATAAAGCGGGATAAAAGCATAATAGTAATTTATAAACTTAAAAAAGCTTTAAACGCTCTTTATACTCCTTAGCGCTTATTATATTTAAATAGCTTAAATCTTTTTTAAGTCGTACCGGACTTTACTATTAGCCTATATAATAAAACCTAAGTACTTTACTTTTTTTATTATAAAGTCGTCTTTTTATAAGTTTAGTAGAAGGCCTACCTTTTATAACTTCTTAAGCACTTTTACTACTTTATCTTAATAATCGCGGAGCGACCTTAATAAGTAAATTAAACCGTTATTTATATATACTATAATAAACTTATAAAAGTAGTCTTTTAGTACTTAGTTAATATAGCATTAAAAGGTAGCTAGCGTTCCTATAAAGCTAAATAAGTATACTTACTACTTAAATAGTCCGAACTTTATTCGAAAGGCTATCTTAAACTTATAGCCCTCCGCGGTTTTAATTTTATAAAATGCTATAATAACGTTAAGTTTTATAAACTAATATACTTTTGCTAATATCCTTAGCGTTTTTATAATTAATAGTAGTATATACTAATCCCTATTTATAATTATATTTAAGGCTTAGTAGTTATAGTAAAAGTATAAGCGGCTATTAGCCTTCTTTATAAATAATACCGGCGCCGCGGTTAATAAACTACTTAGGCGGATAAGGTTTGCTTTTAATAGGTCGTTTAAAGTCTTTTAAAGAATAAGGAGTTCTTTTTTTAATATATTATAAAGGGGCCTTTATAGTAATAGCGGCTCCTTACTATCTTTATTTAAAGTAAGATAGATCTTATCGTCTATACTTTATTAAAATAGGGGCTGCTTAAGCGCTTTTATAAGTATAAAAAGGTCTAAATAAGCTTATAGTGCTTAGGCTAAGATATAGTCCGCTAAGTTAACTAGTATTTTTAGCTAAAAGGCCTTCTTTATATCCTTTATCGTAACTAATTTTTTATTAAGCGCTTATTATCGCCCTTAGTTATCTTTTTAGGCCCTTTCTTATTAGCACTTTACTATAAAGATAAAGGCGCTTACTAGCTTCGCTTTTTAAATATTCGCAATCTTCGCGGCTTCCTTTAATCCTTTAAAGCTAATTTAAATCCTAGCTCTTTTATACTAAATCTAATTCCCCTTAGCATTATAAACTACCTTCTTCTTCTTTATTTATAGTCTCCTTAAGAATATATTATAGCTTTACTCCGGTCTTATATAAGCGAATATTTATTTTAAGTGCTTATTAATCTTTATCTTAAACGCTATAATCCTCTTCGTTTAAAGTGTTAGTACGTTCTTCTTTAAGTATTACTATTTATACACACACATATCTCTATTCGTATACACGCCCTATTTTTAAGATACGTACTAACGCCAGCCCGCCCCGCCTACTTATAGTGCCTACGCCTAGTAAGTACCCGTACCTTCTAAATGCCCGCGCCCGCCCGCGCCCGAGCCCGCGCCCGCCCGCGCTTATACACGCAGCCTATATACGCAGCCTACACGCAGCCTACACGCAGCGCTCTCGGCTATAGCTTAATTCGCTTAAAAAACGCATCTTTAAAGCTCTCGCGAGATGCGCGCATAACGGGGCCCGTTAATTAATCCGGGCCCTCTGCCGGTGCCGCGGGCGAAGTTATAGGCGCAGGCGGGCATTTAAAAGGTACGGGTACTTGCTAGGTGGGCGCGGTATAAATAGGTGGGGAGGGCTGGCGCTGGTACGTATTTTTAAAATAGGGCGTGTATACGAATAGAGATATATATATATATAAATAGTAATACTCCTTTAAAAAAGGCTATAATAGCCTCCTTATCTTCTTTATAAAGGTTATTTATAGCTTCGTTACTACCCCCTTACTTACTATAATAAATAATTATAGCTTATATTTATAAGTATATTAAGCCCCTTTTTCTTATTAATACTAACCTTAAGTAGTATTAAGTTTTGTATAAGGTGCTTCTTTATTAACTTTTAAGCCGTTTATTATTTCTCCTTCTCTTTTAGCGCTTAACTTCGCGCTAAGGTTCCTTTTTTCTTAAATTAGAATTTACTTTAGTTACCTCCTTAGCTATAGCTATAGCTACTTATAAGGTTCTTTTTTTATAAAAGCGGGCGATATACCTTATTATCTTATAAGCGAAATACTTTTATATATTAAGCCGGCTTTTTCCTCTTTTTAGCTAAGTTATAGCGTTAATTCTATTTATTAAGGTATTGCCTTTTAAGTTTTTTTAGTTTTAAGTCGCCCCTTTTATTACTTTCTTTTAGTCTTAAAACGGCTACTTAGTTTACTAAACTCTCTTTAGCTTTACTGCGATTTACGCTACTTAATTAGTATATGCTAAGAAGCTTAAAGTTAAAAGGTTAACTATTATAAGTGCCTCCTAAAAGCGAAGGCTTAAGGCGCCCTTTAAAAATATAATCTATATATTATATAGCTATAACCCCCCTCCCGCTTTAAAGAGCCTTTCCTTAAACTTAAGGGGGAATGCTATAAACGTTTAGTTCTCTCCTTATTAAATTATACGGATAGCTACCGCCGCCCGCGATTAGATATTAACATTAAGGTAAATTAAATTAAGGTACTTAAGGAATTTTTATTAATTGTAACCTTAATCCGCGCCGGTACTATAGTAAGTCGCTATAGTTTAATATAGCCTTATATTTAAGTAATTATAGATTAAGTAAAAAACCTCCTTTAAGCTTAAGAAAAAGTCTTAGTTAATCTTGTACTTTTTTTATATATATTATGCTTAAGGCGTAAAGTAGCGACGCTAGCCGTTTAACTTCCCCGGCGCTAAAAGTAGCTTTTACTAGTCCTTTTTCTTTATTACTTCCTTCTTTATCGCGGGCGTTATAGCCCCCGCTATTATATCGTAAGGTAATATTAAGCTACTAGTTAGTAAGCCGGCCCCTCTTTATATATACGTCTTTATTATCTCCTTTAGCTTTTATATTAAGGCCTTAAACTAGCTTATTAGCTATTTAATCTACTACTAGCTTACTTAAACTTAGTAGCTTATTTTAACGGCCTTTACTTATAGCGAGAGGATCGCTTATTTAACCTTAGTTTAGATATCGGCCTCTCTTAGCCCTCCTTCTTACCCCCCTTAAGCATAGCCCCTTTATACTAAGTAGGCTTCTTACTCGCGCTATATTATAATTAGTAAGTCTTTTTTTAGGTTATATAACCTCGTTTAAAAGGAGCTTTAAATATATTAAGGGCCTATATATACTTAGTTTAGTAGTATATAGCGGAATAATTCTTTATTTAAAGCTAAAAAAGGAAAGGGGAAACCTTTATTTAAGCTATATAGCTTCGTACTTTATAAGGCTTGCTTAAGTAGCCCGTATTTAGGTTAAGTTTAAGTTAAGGTTAAGCTAAGTTTAGGTAAAGTCTTATACGAGTTTAGTTATATATCGGCCTAACTTTAAGTTATTCGCTATAGTATAACTATAAGTCTTTTTATAGTATAGCTTATAATAATAATTAACTATAACTAAAATAGAATTATATTTTAAAGTAGTTTTAAGATTTATAGACTTTAATAGTTTTATTATAAAGTTTAAAGCTATAAAGTCTTAAAGTCTTATAAGAACTTTTTATAAGACGTATATTATATAGCTTTAACTTTCTTATAAATATTATATAACTAAATAACACCTTAAATATTCTTATAGAGGTTATAAGTATTATACTCGTTTTTATTTTTATTATAGGTTTTTATAATATATAAATATCTATAAAAAGAGTGCTTATTAAAATCTATTATAACTATTTTCTTTGTTTTTAAAGTAAGGAATAGCTTATTTTACAAAGATTTTAATTTTGTTTTTAGTAAAGATTTACTACGCCCTACAGCATAAGGATAAGGGGACAAGGCGCGGACTAATTACCGCTAGTCGGGGCCGGTACTACGGACTAATTACCGCTAATCGGGGCCGGTACTACGGACTAATTACCGCCAGTCGGGCCGGTATAACGGACTAATTACCGCACGTAAACATATATAAGGGTTTAAAAATAGTAAAAAGCTTATTTATTTCTTAAAAGCATAGCTAGCTACTTTATACTTAGTTCTTTAAGCTAATTCTAAGGATCTTTAACTATACTATCCGTAGTATATAAAGTAAACTATAGATATCCTTGTAA
>JAPEBW010000909.1:0-35302 GCA_027405785.1 Ophiocordyceps robertsii
AGTAGGCTCCTAACTATTTATAGTTATATCTTAGAAACCTTAGCGGGGTCCGACCGGTAATATTTATCGTATCTCCTTAAGCGAGCCTTTATAGTGCGTGCTCCGGGCGTTCCCGTTATAGGGTTCCGTAAAGCTTCCTTAAAAGTAAAGTAAGGAGTTTAAGTATAGCTATTTAGATTTTATAATAACTCCCTTAAGTAAGAAAGAAAAGCTAACGTCCTTGTCGGTTTAAAGTAAGGATAAAGTAAAGGGGGTGCTAGGTAATAGCTTCGTAGTAGCGATTTTACGCCGTATTAATAGTACGCCGTCCTTATCCTTTTAATAGTTTTATCGGCTTATCCGGCCGATAATAGCCGGGTAGCTTAAGATAGTTAGTAAGCGGCTTTATTATAAATCCTTACTTTATATTTAGTCGTGCGGCTTTATTCTTATTAAGGTAATTAGCGCGTTTAGCTAGAACTTATAGTAACGTTTTTCTAACTCTCCTTTAAGGCGTATATTTAAGCCCTTACCGGGCAGTAAGGAGTCTCCGCGCCGGGGTATACTTAAGTTCCTTAGCGGGATATATTACGAGAGACTAGCTTTATTTAGGCCTTATCTTATATTATTATCTTACTTACCTTTCTTATACTATTTTTTAATCCTCCGCTAAGTCTCCCGTTTTACTTACTAGCTTTATAGGCCGCTTATAAGCAAGATATTATATCTTACTTACTACTACTATCGTAGTTATCCCCCGATCTCCGTCGCTAGGCTTTCTAACTTATTATCCTTCTTACGCGGCGCTACTACCTACGCCTTTCCGCTAACTAACGCGCGTCTAGCTACTAAGAAGGTATCGAGGTAAGGGTATACCGTCCTACTAATATTAATAGGTATAGTAAGCACTAAGGTATCGAATATCTATATTCTTACTTAAAAGCGGGTAATAAAGTCCTTAATAGCCTTAATGCTTAATTCCTTACTCTTAAGGTTTTAAACGTGCTTAATAGTCTTAAAGAACCTTTATATAAAGGGGGCCTTAAGGGCGAGAATATAAAGCGTATAGTTAGTACGGCTAATAAAGCGGATATCGAAGCTTAAAAACTTTATTACTTAAGTTAAAGTTAAGTCGCGTTTAGACTCTTCGCGGGCCTATAAGTAGAACTTAGCGTAGTTTATAGCTAAGCGGAAACTCTTAATTATTATAATCTCGTTGCCGGAGTATAAGCCTATAAAGCTAAGTTTATTAAGGATTATATTAGTTACTAGTAGCGGCTCTTATAAGATCGGGCGGCGGAATATATCGCGAGGCTAGTTATCGCTATCTCCTTTAGTTAAGGAGGGATAGTAAATAAACTATAGTAAGGCGCTTATATGCCTTTATATAGCCGGGCTAAGTATAGCGGTAGGCGGGAAGAGCGTTTGCTAAGCGGGACTAAACGGGTCCTCGAGGCTTATAGCGGCTATAAGCTAAGAAGGGGATTTTATAGCACGGGCTAAACCGCGTATAAAGCGAGATAGGGTTTTAGCCGTAGTCGCTTAAGACGCCGCTATAAACCTAGCTATAAACTAGTTAAGCTAAGCCTTAAATATATAGTTAAGAATAGCGTAGATATTATTTTAGTTGTTTAGCTAAAGCGGGTTTCCGCTAGCTATAGCGGCTACTATAAATCTTAAGACTATAGCGAGGTTAGCTAACCTTAAGGCGTTAAGTATCGGCTAGTTGTTCCGCTAATAAAGATTTCCGGCTATGCCTTAAAAAATATATAGGCGGCGGGGGCTTTTAGATAGGAAGAGCTAAGCGGGAGGTATAGCGGAGTTACCGCGAAACCGGCTATTTAGACCTCGCTACGGTATAGGGCCGGGAGGCGAGTCGTCTAAGTTAAGTATTTAAAGAGGGTAGTATAGGCCGTCCCTTATAGTGCCGTAGTTTAAGTCGAATCCGTTAGCTTAAGCGCGGCTACGGAAGGCGGCGTAGGTTTATATAAAGGCTTAAACTTAAAGGTTCTAGCTCTTACTAAGGGCCTTAAGGCTACGGAGGATAGTTGCCTCGTTTCCGTAAAGCTTAAGAGCTTATTTATATCCTTCGTATTAAAAGCATAGGGGCTTATAAGAGAGCGGGCTAAAGAAGTAGTTACGGAATAGCTAATCTTAGCTATAAGAGACGTTAAACGATAAAGGGACTTAAAACGTAAGTATAAGGATCGTAGGCTTAAAGTAAAGAAAGTTATATATATAGGAGTAAGTAAGGTGCGGCGGGCTATAGCTAGCGGTAAAGGGAAATATAGTTATAAAAGGAGGAAAGGAAAGGAGAGAGGGCGGGCGGCGGAGAGAATTTAAATAAGTATACTATAAGGCTAAAAGGGCTTTATTACTTAAAGTAAATAGCGGTATATTATTTATTAAAATAACTAATTACCTTAAGCGTAATAAGTTATAGTTTCTTATAACTTATAGTAGCTTTTAAGTCTTATACTTAGGCCTAACCGCTTAATTCTCTTAGTTAGAGAGTTTCGTATTAAGTTATAAAGGCCGCGCGTTATACTCTCGTCCGAACTACTTAAGTAGCTAACTCCTCTTATGCCTTTTTAAAGGCTTTTACGATCTTTAGCGAGAAGACTGCTGTTTTATTTACCTATAAGTTATAGCTACTTAGCTAGCCTTTTTAAGCTATAAAGAACTCCTTCCTTAGCTTTCCGCCGCCTTTCTTTATTAAATAGCTTTATAGGATTTATTTTACTTCTTACTCGTTTAAGTAAGGTGTCCCTTTATCTTAAACTAGTCTTAGGCGTATAGCTAGCTTATCCGCTAAGCGTAGTTATACTACTAAAACGACCGGATAAATATTAAGGGACCTTTTTATATTTAGCCGGTATACGAGCTATCTTACTTTAGCGGTAACTTTAAACGGCCTAGTGCGTCTTTTTTAAAGCTTTGCTAGTTTGCTATCCATAACGTAGTAGCCTTTACCGAGCTATAGCTAGACTTAATCGCCGGGCTTAAATTCTAGCGGGCGGTATTTCTTATTATATCTATCCTTTATAGCGGCTTAAGTATAGGCGATAGCTAACCTAGCTTCTTCTTATAAGACCTCTTAGTTCCGTAGGTATAAGTAGTTACTTAAGAACTAAAGGCTATTATCTATTTTTATCCTTATAATAAGCTTATTAAAAGCCGCGTAAATTACTAAGGAGAAGGAATTATTAAAGCTAAACTAAAGAGCGATTAGCGTATTAGTCTAGCATAGGTCTAGGAAATCGGCGGTAAAGAATCGTAGCGCGATTCCTATAGTCTAGTTTCGCTTTTCCGATAGGCCGTCGGTTTAAGGGTACTAAGCGGTAAATATAAAAAGCTTCGATCCGAAGGCTTACTATAAGGTCCGCTAAAATGCTAAAGTAAACTTTATATCCCGGTTAGAGATTATCCCCTTCGGAATCTCTTAGTTAGCGCGGAGCAGTTCGGTATATAACGCTTATACTTAGTCTTCCGCTATAAACTAGTCGTTACTTAGGATAAGGAGATATATTTTTAAGAATTTATTAGTTATAGTTAGTAAAGTATTAAAGAAGTTCTTTATAGGATCTTTCTATAAGGATTGTTCGGCTTAAACTACTAAGAGCCCGGTAATAAAATCTATCGCTATTATATAGTATAGAACCGGCGGGCTTTAAATCGGGATAAGCTACTTTAGCGTTTTACCTTAGTCGGTTTAGTTATAGTAGTAGGTATCGTAGCTATCTATAACCTCGTTTATATATTTACTAAGCCGTAGGATTAAGAAGCTTTTAGATAAGTCTTACTATATATAGGTGCGGCCGGCATAAAAGTATCTAGCGTAAGCGTTTTCGACGATCTCCTTAGCGTAAGTCTTAAGGATATATAGTCTCCTACGTTTATCGTTCTCCATAAAGTATAGCAACCCTTACGACTAGAGGAATAAGAGTCCGGGGACCCCGTCCTTATCGCTAAGCTACGCTATGATTTTTGCTTACCGTATATCTTCTGTATATCCGTTAATTATTTTCTAGCGAAGCGGCAATTCGATTAATGCTTCCGTATAAAGGAATATGCGGTCCGTTATCTTATTTTCCTAAATACGTTTTAATTCCCCCTCTTAGTTTAAGGATACCGGCTTATTATCTTAATACGGTAAACGTAAGAGCGCGTCTAGCATAACGTTTTCGACGCTTAGGATATAGCATACCTTAAGCGGGAATTAGCTTAAGTATTAAGATATAAGGACTAGCTTATTATTAGATTTTATGCTAGTAGAAAATAGGGATTTTTAGTATATAATTCTATAGGTGCTTATATAGTTAGTAAAAACGACTACTTATAGTGTTCTTACGAATAGTACTATAATGCGTAGCTTATATACTGCCTATACTAAACCGGCTACTTTAAGTTCTATAAGTTAATATCGGGGTTCTCCGCTTTAAAGGGCGCGGCTTAAGTAAACGATAAGCTAGACCTTAGTCCGGGCTAGTAGCGTTTTTTTATCCTATTCCGTGCCTTCTTTTAAGTAAAAAGCTATAGCCGCTACTTTATATTCTTAAGATATATCGATTTAAATAAATAGTTATCGGGCGGGGTCGAAGTAGTAAATTGTTTAAGGCTTAGTAAGTTTCTTAGTTAGAATCGCGAAGGCCTTTTCCTTTTCCGGAGTAGGCTAAAAAGCGGCTTTCGCAGCGTATCGAGCCTATCTTTAGCCCCTTAAGGGGACTCCGTCTTCCCGTCCTACTTAAAATAGCTCTATCTTTTATTTTTATAGGACGTTAACTTCCTTAGCGAAATACGGGACCGTATAGCGTAGCTACTTAGTAAGGCCGATCTATTTCTTAAGCTATTAAAGGTTCTTTAAGAACGCGATATCCCTTAAGGCTCGCACGCGTTCGTTTATATTTATTAGGCCGATAGCGTTTACCTTAAATCCGAGGAGCTATATAGATAAGTATACTAAGAAGGACTTTAGTCCGGATAAGGTAATATTATAGTCGTAAAAGGCGCGGAATACGGCTTTTAGATATTAAAGGTGTTCTTTAGCTATATTAAAGTAGATAATAATATTATTAATATAAGCTACCGCGTATTCTTAGTATTTATAAAGGACGTTATTAATAAACCTTTAAACGTATGCTAAGGAGTTCTTAAAGCCTATAAGTATTATTAATAATCTTTTTAGCCTATAATAGCTTATAACTATAAACCTTTCTTAGTAGTTTTAGTAGACTAAGAACTAGTAAAAAAACGATTATATATCTACCGTATTAATAAACTTCTTTCTTTAAAGGCGTTTAATTATATCGCTTTAAAGGGGCATTAAGTAGGCGTTTAGGGTAGTAATAGCGTTAATCCCTTATAAGTCTACGACTACTTATCCCTTTTCCTTTCCGTTTACTATCTTTTATACTATAAACACTAGCGCCGCGAACGGGGTTAGCCCGTAAACTCGTTTTAATCGGCCTTACGCGGTTAGCTAGCCGAATATCGTATTTACTACCTTCTTATCTTTATTACTTAATAAGTATAATCTTAATACGACTTATTAGTATTGCTATCCTTTTATTAAAAGAATGCGTATATATTTAGATTCGTCTATATATACTACTCCTTTATTTTTTTAAAGGCGGGGAAACGATTAAAGGATATCTTAGACTTTTAATATATATTTTAAGTCTTTAGCGTAGATCCGGACGCCCTTATCGGTAGTAAGTTCGGGTAGGTCCTTAGTTCGGCTAATTTTAAGTTTATAGTTTATAGTAAGATCCTTTTATAGGAAGTCCTTAGCGGGGTTTGTTTTATTCGGATTTTCTATAAGGGCTTCCGCTAAGGGAGCTATAGCGTTAACCTCCTTATATAGCTAAAACTGCTTATTAAGGTCCGTAATTATCCTTACTTTTTAGCCTTAGCGGAGCACTAGTAGTTCCTTAAAATAGTTTATCGCCGTAAAGCTCTTATAATCTTATATTATTATCCGGGCGAGCTTAGGGTTATCGGGGAAAAATATTATATTACGCCTTAATAGCGGCGCCCGGACCTATATAGGTAAGGCGTAGCTAGAACTAGCTAAAATCGTCGTAGTAACTAAGTAAATCACCTACTTATATATCGCTAGTTTTAGCTAGACTATCTTAACTTCGGCTTTAATCCCTTTATAAGCCCCGATTTATAAGACTAATATAAAGTTAATAAGGTCCCCTTAATAAAGAACTAAAAAGTCTTAGCCGAGCAATATATTAGCCGCTAAGCGTTTTACTATTTAAGCGCCGATCCTTACCTTTATAACCGCGAGGCTACTATTTAGCCTTCTTAGTATATAAGCGGTAAATTCCGCCTATCTAATAGTAGCTATCCTTCTTACTCCTTAAATAGGAATTTGTTAAGAGGAGTTTATAGTTATATCTTAAAAGGTCTTTACTAAGTCGGCTTAAATAAAGCTTTAGTCTGCCTTAATATCTATATAGGCTTTAATACTTATCCTAGGCCCTTCTTTTCTATAGACTAGTAAGCGTGCGTAGGTAAATCGTAACGGCCTATTAAGGTTTAATAGCTAAACGTTAAGGGAAGCTTTAACTATTTAAACGTTTTATAGCTTCCGAATAACTACTTACTATACTAAGCTACGTCTTTATATAGCAACGTTGCGGTTAGGGTTAAGGGGGTGTTTATCTTCAATATATTAGTAAAGCTTATTCTTTAAGGGGAATACTTCGCCGCAAAATCCGCACGCTTTATCGGCCTCTTATACTAAGTCTACTATAGTATAGATTGCGGTTTCTTTTAAGCTCTTATCGGTATCCGACTAAGCTCTTTCCGTATCGTACTCTTTATCCTTTAAATAGTCGTCGGTCTTTACCGTAGTACCTTCCTTAGTTATAAGGTACGCTTATTTTAGCTTTAGCGTTAGTAAGTATATAGTCTTAAAGGTCCTTTTTCTTTTTAGCCGGAGGACCTTAACTTATATTCTTAGCTATTTAAGCGGGTTTCTTCCTTAACTTAGCGAGCGTTATAAGGTCCGAGGTATATCCGCCCTTATTAAGCGGTTTAAAAACGTAACCCTTAGTCTTAGTAAGCTTTCGATAGATAGCTAAGGCGTCCCGGACTATCCTTTAAGCGCGTACGGGGTATAGCTAATCGGCCCTCGCCTTTTTATAGGTTAGATCTATTTCTTTCGCGCTAGTAAGTGCTTTTAAGATCCTTAAGTATATTTAACTTATAGCTAAGGAAGAATTTCCTTATATTTATTAATCTATTTATTAATATCCTTATTCCTTATTAAGTATCGTAAGGATTCTTATAGGTAGACGTCTAGCTTTTAGTAGATTATTATAGTTAAGTAGTTTAGTTAGTAAAGCGCGGCCTTAGCTTTATATTTTAAGCGTAATATCTAAGACTTAAAGTCGGATCCTATTACTATATCTTTAATAGTAAAGTGCTTTTTATTAAGTACTTATATTGCTATATCTAAGCGGATTCCGAACCGTTTTTATAAGGCGGATATCTATTAGCTTAGTCTAACGCTAAGCTCGTTAAGTTCTTTTTATTATAGTTTTAAAAGGTCCCCGGAATACTATTCCGCCGTACTTCCTTAAAGGAAGGAGGGCAGTTAAATAGCTAATTTATCTATATAGGCCTCGCCTTTACTAGCGTTTCGGCGGATAAAGTCGATAAAATAGTTAACTCCTTAAAACGTACTAGCTTTATTATCTTTTTAAACTTCGTTAAAAGACGCTTTTAAAGGTCTTAACGGGTTAAATCTCCTTATATCCTCGGCTTATAATTAAGGTTTTTCCCGGGGCTTAGTAAGCGCGTTTTCTTTTCTTAGTGCTTAAAGGAGACTAAGGAATTATTCGTTCGATATTACTACTATTCCTACCGGGGAGCTTAAGGCTATACTTAGTCTTAGTATCTACGCGCTTAATATAGATAGGTTTAGCCCGCTAAGGGTATCGCTTACCGCGTCTTTATTGCTTATTATTAAAGTCTTAGTCTTAATACTCTTGCTAAGCGCTTAACCTTCCGTTTTATATATATCCCGGAATCCGGTGCGCCGTAAGGCCCTTAGTATAAGAAGCTCGTTTTTATTAATTAAGAGTCCCGAAAATGCTTTAATTAGCGCGGCTATAGCGGATAAGGCTAAATAGTAATACTAGACTAAAAAACTACTAAGTATCTTTTAAGGCGGATTTCCGGTTAAGGCCTTTAAGCTAAACTCTATTAGTAGTACGTAGTGGAAATATCCGCTAAGCTTATCGTCCCGGGGAAAGAGTAACTTTATTATAGGCTTAATCCGGAGGGTATTTAGCAAGTAGGGAGCCGGATAGTTTTAAGGTTAGCTCGTCCTTACTTCTTCTATTTAGAGGATAATCGATCCGTTTAAGTAATACCGAATTTAGTTTACTTAATCGTATAGATTTTATCGTTTTATAGTCTATCCTTTATTAGTATTTTAAAAGCGGATTGCTTCTTAAAGGGTAATAGTCTTAGCTTAGCTAAGCGGGACTCGTTTTACGTCCCGTCTAGCTCCGTAGGCTATCGCGGTATAGTACTTTAAAAAGGGGTAAGGGAGATTATTAAACCGGTATGCTTAGTAGGCCGCGGCCTCTTTCGCTCTTATAGCTTACTTATCTTAAAGTTTTATTATAAGCGCGTTAAAGAAAAGGTGCTTATTATTAAGGTTAGACTTAAAGGCTAATAAGAGCTTCTTATTAAAGAAAATATCGTTTAGTATCTAACTTCTTATAAGATAAGTACTTAATCGTGCGATATAGTTGCTCTTAGCTTAGCGGATATTTAGGGGATTTCCGTTTAAATAGGTAGGAATTACTACTATTTACTACGCCTTATAGCATAAGGATAGGGGGATAGGGCGTAGACTAATTACCGCTAGTTGGGGCCGGTATTACGGACTAATTACCGCTAGTTAAGGCCGGTATTACGGACTAATTACCGCTAGTTAAGGCCGGTACTACGGACTAATTACCGCCGGTTAGGCCGGTATAACGGACTAATTACTATACGTAAATATATATAAGGGTTTAGAAATAGTAAAAAGCTTATCTATTTCTTAAAAGTATAGCTAGCTACTTTATACTTAGTTTTCTAAGCTTATTTTAAGGACTTTTAACTATATTATCTATAGTATATAGAGTAAACTATAGATATCCTTATAAAATCGCTTAATAAACTAAGTATAAGCCCGGTTAAAAACACTATAAACTATAGTTAAGGAAATCCCTTAGATATCCTTAGATATCCCTTAAAAATCGCGATAAGGTTTATCTTATGTTTTCCGGGGTGCTTTTATAGTTAAAAACGGGTTAAACTATAATTAAGATACCCCGTGGAAATCCTTAAAAATCTCTTAAAGATACCGGCGGAATCCGCTTAATAGTTTTTACGGTATCTCCTATAGTTAAATACGTTATAAACTATAGTTAAGTAGGCTCTTAACTATCCGTAGTTATATCCCGGAAACCTTAGCGGGGTCTAACTAATAATGTTCGTCGTATCTCCTTAAGCGAGCCTTCGTAGTGCGTGCTCCGGGCGTTTCCGTCGCGGGGTTCCGTAGGGCTTCCTTAAAAGTAGAGTAAGGAGTCCGGGCATAGCCGTTTAGATTCCGTAACATTTTTCTTAAGATCGTCTTTATCTTTAATTAAATTAATAATATATATAAAAAGAGATATATAATTTTCCTTTAGCTTAATTATTTTATTCGTTAAAGCTAAGTTACTATCTTAAAGGTTTTTAATAGTCGTTTTATTATACTACTTAAAAAGTAAAAGTTATTTAATTTTAACTTAATTATTAGTGTTTTCTTATATAAGTTCCTCTTTATTAACTTCGATATTCTTTTTAAGGTTTTCTATAAAAACCTTAGTATTAATAGTAAGTTCTTAAGTTATTATAGTAGGTTTATTAAAAGTCTTTTTTAGTTTAAGAAACTATCCGCTTCTTTACTTATTTAAGAGGTATATAAAGTAGTTATCTTTATAGTATTTAGTTTAAGATAACTACTTATACGCCTTATTCTTAATAGTAATAACTATATTAAGATATTTTATAAAATAAGCATAAGGTCTATTACTATCTTCTTTATTAAAAGGGGGCTTTTTATTTATTTCTTATAATTTAAGGTTTTTAGGATTATAACTACTATTATCTTTCGTATTTAAAAGTATAATATTTAAATTAAAATAAAGAGCGTTTTTATTATCTTTATAAATAGTTTATAAAAATGTTTTATACTTATAATTATCCTTAGTCTTAAAAGCATTCTTTTACTAGCTATTTAAGCTTTTAGCTTTTATCTTTATTTTAAGTTTTTCTTTATAAAGACCTTTTATAAGCGAACTAATCTTAAATAAACTAAAGGTTAGTATAATAAGCTTAGCGTTGATTTTTTTAGTATCCTTAATTAAAGGTAGTAATAAAGTATATCGCGGAGTATAAGCTAAGAGGGCATTATTTTTACGAATAAGTATATTTCTTCCTTTAAAAAGATTTCTTTTTTTAATATAATCTCTTATAATATAGCCTTTCTTTATATAGTTAAAGCATTAAATAGCTTTCTTAGTAGGCTTTAGCGGGCTCGCTTTAAGGGTATCTAGGTTTATTGCGTTACTTAAGTCGCGCTATTACTTTTTAGTATTTTTCTTAATAACCCCGCTAAGAGTTAAACGGTGCTTCTTTTACTACTAGCGTTTATACTACTTATCGTTTATTAAAACTACTAGATTAATATAGTTTAATAGCGTCTTTAGCTTATTTAAGCGGTAGATTTTATCTTTAACTTCTTTTTTAAGACCTTTATAAAAAGTCGCTATAAGGGCATTATCTTCTTATTTTAGCTTAAAAGATATTTATCGGAATTAAGCTATATAAGCTAATAAAGATATAACTTATTTAAGGCTTCTTAATTTATGCTTTACTAATCGTTACTTATCTATAATTTTAAATGTTTTTCGTAAAGCTTCTTTAAAGTTATTAAAATTCTTAAAAATGTTCTTTATCTCGGAATTCCTATCTTTAAGACTATTGTTTATATAGTCCTTAAAAATCGGTTCGAACTATATTACTACTAAGCCTTATAAGTAACTAAATATAAATATAACCTTTACTACTTCTTAATTTATTATAGGAAGATAAAACTAAAAATAAGCTTTAAAAGAAGTAATAAACTCTTATAGCTTAGCTAATTCTTTAATATAAGGTTTAAGAGCCTTAATCTTTAAAATAAAACTATTATCTATAAAGCTTATAAGGGGATAAAAAAGCTTTAAATACCTTAAACTAGCTTATAGCTAACGAATTAGCTATAGTATTATAAAAGTAAATATTTTTCTTCTATTTATAATAATTAAATAAATATAATTATAATAAATACGTTTCTCTTACTTAATAGCTTAAAGAACTTACTAAGTATATAAATACTAAGTTTTTTTTATTAAAGCTATTAAGTTTATAAAGATTCTTATAAGCTAGTTTTATATAGTAGAACTTTTAGTATTTCTTATATACTAAGTAGTTAAGCGTAATTAGTTTAATTTAAATTTACTAGCCGGAAAAAGAGAAGAAGACTTAGTATTAGTTACTAAACTAAATAAAGTAAGGGTATTTTATTATATAGATTTCTTATATTAAAACTAGCTAAAGAAAAAGAAAAGAAAAGGAAAGGAGTTAAGGGAAAAAGGAGGAAAGACCTTCTTTTATACTTTTTTAAGGCTATTAAAAGGCTTTCCTTTTATATACTTTTATATACTTTTATATACTTTTATATACTAATTTATAACTTATACTTTATATAACTTATAAGGTTATTAAACTACTTCTTAAGCTAATAAAAATAGCTTACGCTATCTTTATTATAAGTTATAAGTAATATATACTTTATTACTTATAACTAGCTTATAAAACTAAATATCTTTATCTTAAAACCTTTTATAAGATTTTATCCTCTTTTAAAAAAAAGGCCTCTTACTTTAGCTTTATATAAGGTATTAATTAATTATATAAAGTATTAATTAATCTTTTTAATACTAATCTTATTATTAGCTAAAGCTAACTTAAGCTAAATATAAGTATATTTAACTTATACTACTTATAGCTAATATTAGCTATTTTTACTTATTAAGTATTACGGGCTATGCTATAAAAAGAGCTATAGTTATATTATAGTAAACGACTTAAAGTCGGGCTAATATATAGCTAAAGTTATATAAGACTTTACTTAAACTCGGCCTAAGTTTAACCTAAACTTAACCTAAATATAGGCTACTTAAGCGACCTTTATAAAGTATGAAGCTATATAGCTTAAATAAAGATTTTACTACGCCCTATAGCATAAGGATAAGGGGATAAGGCGCGGACTAATTACCGCCGGTCGGGGCCGGTACTACGGACTAATTACCGCTAGTTAGGCCGGTACTACGGACTAATTACCGCCGGTCGGGGCCGGTACTACGGACTAATTACCGCCGGTTAGGCCGGTATAACGGACTAATTACCGTACGTAAACGTATATAGGGGTTTAAAAATAGTAAAAAGCTTATCTATTTCTTAAAAGCATAGCTAGCTACTTTATACTTAGTTCTTTAAGCTAATTTTAAAGATCTTTAACTATACTATCTATAGTATATAAAGTAAACCGTAGATATCCTTATAGAATCGCTTAATAAACTAAGTATAAGCCTAGTTAGAAATACTATAGACTATAGTCGGGGAAATCCCTTAAATATCCTTAAATATCCCTTAAAAATCGCGGTAAGGTTTATCCTATATCTTTTAAGGTGCTTCCGTAGTTAAAAATAAGTCGAACTATAGTTAAGATATCCCGCGGAAATCCTTAAAAATCCCCTAAAGATACCGGCGGAATCCGCTTAATAGTTTCTACGGTATCTCCTATAGTTAGATATATCGTAAACTATAGTCGGGTAGGCTCCTAACTATCCGTAGTTATATCCCGGAAACCTTAGCGGGGTCCGACCGGTAATGTTTATCGTATCTCCTTAGGCGAGCCTTCGTAGTGCGTGCTCCGGGCGTTCCTATCGCGGGGTTTTGTGGGGCTTCCTTAAGAGTAAAGTAAGGAGTTTAGGCATAGCCGTTTAGATTCCGTAATAGATTTCCCCCTTCTTTTTTTAGCTTTAAATAAATAGTTATTTAGCTATATACTATTTAACTAAGTATATATAGGCCTTTAATATATTTAAAGCTCTTTTTAAATAAAGTTATATAACTTAAAAAGAGACTTATTAGTTATAATATAGTATAAGTAAAAAGCTTACTTAGTATAAGGGGGCTATGCTTAAGAGGCTTAAGAGGGAGGGCTAAGAGAGGCTAATATTTAAACGAGGATTAAATAAGCAATCCTCTTATTATAAGTAAAGGCCGTTAAAATAAGCTACTAAGTTTAGGCAGGCTAGTAGTAGATTTAATAGCTAATAAGCTAGTTCGGGGCCTTAATATAAAAGCTAAAGGAGATAGTAAGGATATATATATAAAAAGGGGCCGGCTTATTAATCGGTAGTTTAATATTACCTTACGATATAATAGCGGGGGCTATAATACTTATAATAAAAAAAGAAGTAATAAGGAAAAAGGACTAACGGAAGCTACTCTTAGCGCTAAGGAAATTTAATAGCTAGCGACGCTACTTTACGCCTTAAGCACGATATATATAAGAAAAGTACGAGATCGACAAAGACTTTTTTTTAAGCTTAAAAGAGGTTTTTTACTTAATCTATAATTACTTAAATATAAGGCTATAGTAAACCGTAGCGACTTATTATAGTACCGGCGCGGATTAAGGTTATAATTAGTAGGAATTCTTTAAGTACCTTAATTCGATTTACCTTAATATCGATATTTAATTACGGGCGGCGGCGGCTATCCGCACGATTAAATAAAAAGAGAACTAAACGTTCGCGGCATTCCTCCTTAAGTTTAAGTAAAGGCTCTTTAAGGCAAGAGGGGGGTTATAGCTATACGATATATAGATTATATTCTTAAAGGGCGCCTTAAGCCTTCGCTTTAAAGAGGCACTTATAATAGTTAACCTCTTAACCTTAAGCTTTTTAGCGTATACTAATTAAGTAGCGTAAATCGCGGTAAAGCTAAAAAGGGTTTAGTAGACTAAGTAGCTATTTTAAGGCTAAAAGAAAGTAATAAGGAGGGTAACTTAAGACTAAAAAGACTTAGAGGGTAATACTTTAATAAGTAGAATTAATATTATAACTTAGCTAAGAGGAGGATAAAGCTAGCTTAATATACGGAAGTGTTTTGCTTATAAAGTAATAAAGTATATCGCTTACTTTTATAAAAAGAAGAAAGAAGGAACCTTATAAGTAGCCGTAGCTTATAATTAAAGAGGTAACTAAAGTAGATTCCGATTTAAGAAAAGAGGAACCTTAATATAAAGTTAAGCGCTAAAAGAAAAAGAGAAATAGTAAATAGCTTAAAGGTTAATAAAAAAGCACCTTATACTAAACTTAGTACTGCTTAAAGTTAGTATTAATAAGAAAAAGGGGCTTAACGCACTTATAAATATAAGCTATAACTATTATACTATAGTAAGTAAGGGGGTAGTAATAAGGCTATAAATACCCTTTATAGATAAGATAAGGAGGCTACTATAGCCCTTCTTAAAGGATATACTAACGCTTTAAATAAAAAGGATCGTAGCGTTTAAGATAAAGATTAATAAGCACTTAAAATAGATATTCGCCTATATAGTACTAAAGTTAAGCTACGATATATTCTTAAGGAGACCGTAGATAAAGAAAAATAAGGTAGTTTATAACGCTAAAAGGGATTAAATCCGGTATAGAAAAGCAAGGATTTAAATTAGCTTTTAAGGATTAAAAAAAGCTATAAAGATTGCGAATATTTAAGAAGCGAAGCTAGTAAGCGCCTCTATCTTCGCGGCGGAGTGCCGATAAGAAAAGGCCTAAAAGGATAACTAAAAGTAATAATAAGCGCTTAATATAAAGGTAGTTATAATAATAAATATAAAAAGGGCTTTTTAGCTAAAAACGCCGGTTAACTTAGCGGACTATATCTTAGCTTAAGCATTATAAGCTTATTTAAACCTTTTCGCACTTATAAAAGCACTTAAGTAACCCCCGTTTTAACTAAGCGTAGACTATAAGATCTATCTTACCTTAAATAAGGATAGTAAGAAGCCGCTACTACTATAAAGGCCCTTTTACAATATATCGAAAGAAGAACTCCTTATTCTTTAAAAGACCTTAAACGAGCTACTAAAAGCGAACCTTATCCGCTTAAGTAGTTTATTAGCCGCGGCGCCGGTATTATTTATAAAGAAGGCTAATAGCCGCTTATACTTTTACTATAATTACTAGGCCTTAAATATAATTACGAAAAGGGATTAGTATACGCTACTATTAATTATAAAAACGCTAAGGATATTAGTAAAGGTATATTAGTTTACGAAACTTTATATTATTATAGCGTTTTATAAAATTAAAATTATAAAAAGCTATAAGTTTAAGATAGCCTTTTAAACTAAGTTCGGACTATTTAAGTAGTAAGTATACTTATTTAGCTTTATAAGAACGCTAGCTACCTTTTAATACTATATTAACTAAGTGCTAAAAGACTACCTTTATAAGTTCGTTATAGTATATATAAATAACGTTTTAATTTACTTATTAAAGTCGCTTTACGACTATTAAGATAAAGTAGCGAAGGTACTTAAAAAGTTATAAGAGGTAAGCTTTATACTAAACTTATAAAAATATAACTTTATAATAAAAAAAGTAAAGTACTTAAGTTTTATTATATAGGCTAAGGGTAAGGTTTAGTATAACTTAAAGAAGATTTAAGCTATCTAAATATAGTAAGCGCTAAGGAATATAAAGGGCGTTCGGAGCTTCTTTAAGTTTATAAATTACTACTATACTTTTATCTTACTTTACGCTAAGGCCTTATAGTGCTTAAACGGCCTTTATAAAAAGAACGTAATATTCTTATAGACTAATAAGCATTAAACCGCGTTTAAGTTTATTTAAAAGGCATTTTATAATGCGCTAATACTATAGCTATATAACCTTAAAAAGGAAATATACTTAAAAGCAGACTGCTCCGGATATATAATAAGCAGTATATTAATATAAGTAAGACTAAATAAGATACGATACTTAGTAAGTTTCTTCTTAAAACGACTTAATATAATAAAGTATAACTACCCGATTTATAATAAAGAGTTACTCGCGATTATATAATACTTAGACTTTTAAGGGGTAAAGTTATATAATACGCTAGTATTTATAATGCTAATAGATTATAGGAATTTAAAGTACTTTATAATAAAAAGAAAGTTAAATAAAAAGTAAAGTAAATAAGCAATAAAGCTTACTTTATATAACTTTATATTAAAATACCGCTTAAGGAGGTTAGCGGTAGTACTTAACGCTTTATCGCGCTATAATTAAGATAAGCTAAAAGGGGTATTAAATAAAAAGGAAATAAGACGCATAGTATAAATAATCCCGGATAGCGCGCGATTAATAAGATATTAAGTCCTTTTTAGCGGTAAGTATATAAACCTCCCGCAATAATTAATATAAAAAGAGCGTACTATTATAATAATATAAAAAAGGGAAGGGAATATAAGGTTAATTACTTATATAAATAAGGCAAACGACCTTATACTTTAAGACGAAGGCGGGGCGAATAAAGGCGGAGTTAAGCTAAAACTTAACTTAAACTTAAGCTAAGACATACTTAAGGAATAAGCATAACTAGCCTATATATTTAATAAATAAGAGATATAAAAGTAGTAGATAGCGATATTACGAAAGGATAAGGAGTATTAAGTAGTGTTTTAAGTAATGCGGAATAGCGATTAATTACTTACCTTAAAATAGTAATTAAAGGTTTAAGTAAGTAAGTATATAAATAATATAAAGGGGCGCCTTCGCTTTAAAGACCGGCTTTAAGTACTAAGTAAGGCTTAATACTTTAAGGAGGGGGAGGATAAAAAGCTAAACGAGCTTTAAGTATTAATCGCTTAGCGGATATATAACTTAATAGCGGTAGGATACTTAAGGCGCGAGGGGATACTTATAATACTAGCTTAAGAGTTCTTTTAGCTAAGCTAGTTATTAATAGTACGCTAGCTTATTATAAACTATAGGCTATATAGTAAGGGGTATATTTAAAGGTAACTTTAAAAAGGGCTTTTTTAATTATTGCCGCTTTTTATATAGCTATTTATATACTTAATAATAGACTTTATAGTTAACTTACTACTAATAAGGACTAAAGGCTCTTAAAACCTTTAAGTAATAATAAACCGGCTAAGAAAAGCGATAACTTTAAAAGCAATACTAATAATAAAAGCAATAGTATATACTATTAAGTTCTTATAATCTTACTTCCGCTTTTATAAAATACTAAAATCTATTATCTTAAATTAAGGGACGAACTAAATAAAGCAATTTTAAAAGGAATTTTACTAATAAACTAAGGTTTAAAGTAAACTAAGTTTAGCTTACTACCCGCAAACTAATAAGGCGACGGAGCGCGTAAACTAAGAGGTATAGGTATACCTCTATATATATATTTATTATAAGTAAGACGATTAAGGGGTATAGCTACCTTACGCTTAAGCGGCGCTTAATAATTAAGTAGTGTTAATAACGGGTATAAGCCCTTTCTTTACTACGTATAAGTATAATATTAAGCCGATTTAGATTGTATAAAAAGAAGGATATTATAGAACGTAAATTATAAGCGCTCCGGCTACTTATATATCGGTATATATAAGATATAAATATATAGACGATAATTAGCGTCCCGACCTTTAACTAAGGCTAGGGCGAGACCTTTTAATAGTATAGTATTATCGCACTATTCTTTTATAGTAAATAGTAGTAATTTCTTTAGCATAGGTTAAATCCCCGCGTAAGAAAGTAAACCTATAAGTTTATATAAAAATAAGGCTCCCCTTAAGCGCGCGTAATAATATAAGCGTATATAGCTTTTAGCTACTAGCTTAATAAACTAAGGAGGTCTTATCTTATAGATAATAAGGATATTATTATCTTTCCTTTTAAAGCGGTAATTATTATAAAACGTAAGATATAAGCGCTTTAGCTACTTATATATTAGTATATAAAATATAAGTATATAGACGATAATTAGCGTCCCGACCTTTAACTAAGGCCGGGGCGAGACCTTTTAGTAGTGCGGTATTATCGCACTATTCTTTTATAGTAAGAGACCGCTTATACTAAACGCGGAGAGCGTATAAAGCCTCGTATAAAGAATAAGGGAAGTCGCTAACTTCCTTTAAATAGCAATCGCTATATTATAAGTAAGATAAAAGGAGATAGTAAACTAGTCTTATATACCGGTAAAAAGACTTTAAGTAAGTAATAAGGTATAGCTAAATATAAAGAAGTATACTATAGATAGGCTTTATTAAAAGCTCAACTAGTTATACTTAAAGTATACTATAATAAAGGTAGTTAGCCTATATATAGTAAAACTTAATATATTAAGGAGGGTATATAAAAGACTATATATAAAGTTCCTCCGCTATATAGCGGATAACCCTTTACTTAGCTAAGTAGTTAACGATTACTAGCTACCGCTAATAATTAAAGAAGATAATAAACTAAAGTATATCGTAAAAAAGATTAAGTAAGCTTAGTAAAGATAAATTTAAAGGGGGAGATAGCGCTAAGTCTTAGTAAAGTAATATAAGTACGCTAACTTAATATAGTAACTAATTAGCGACTTTTAGGATATAATCGCTTTAAAAGAATTTAAAGGACAATATAGTAATATAATAAAAAACGATAAAGGTAAGGCGGAAAGACGATAATAGGCTGAGCTAAGGAGTAAGAGATAAGATAAAGGAAGTAGCGGAGAAAAAAAAAACCGGGAAAAATAAGAAAAAGTTTCGGGCTATACTTAGTAGATATTAAGACGATTTTAAACAATAAGCATAGGGAAGATACGCTATAAACGCGTACTAAGCGTAAATAATAATAAAATAAATAAGGGATATAATAAAATACGATAAGATATAAAGTAAATATAAATAAGATATATAAAAAACTATAACTTAATTAAAATAAACTACTTACTACTTATTAATATTAATAAATTAACCTTAAATATTAAGGTATATTTAAGCTTAGCGCGCTATAGTAATAATATAAGCTAACTTTATATATTATAGTAATTATTAATAATATTCTTTTAGCTAGCGTTTATTAAGGATTAAAAAACATATATATAAGTTAGTACGGTAATCCTTAAACGTCTTTTAAGATATATAATCTTAAAGCGCGTTTATAGCGGCAACTATATCGCTAGTATATTAATATTATATTAACGTTATATTATATATAGTTTAAAAACGGGGATATATAAGTAAATAGCGCGATCCGGTATAAGTATAGGTAAAATAATTATAAGCGCGGGGCAAGGCTTAATTTTAATAAGCCTTATATTAAGTGCCCGTATTAAGAGATACTATATATTTAATATATATAAAGTAAAGGGGGCGCCGTATAATAGTATTATATATCGCGCTTTACTTATTAAGCGACGATAGTAAGCGCGAAGAGTAATATAAAGGCGGTAGCATATAGTCGCTAAGCGTGCTAAGAGGCGCCGGATAAGTAAACGCCTATAATATAGCGGGAGATAAGGCTTAAAGGGTTATAGTAAATATATTAAGGCGCGGCGCGGCGAAGCTATTATAAGAAGGGGCGCGCGCGTAAGTAAATTAATAATTAAAAAAGGAAAAGAAAGAAAAAAGGGAGAAAGAGAAAAGAAAGGTATTTATACTTAAGGACTATAAGCAGTAAGAAAGTAAGACGTACCTTAAGCATTAATATTAGCGGTAAGCGGAGGAGATACGTTATACCGCTTTAGCGCTATTAAGGATAACGTAGCGGCGCGGATAGGTAAGCGTATAACGTATTTAACGCCTTAACGTAATATTATTTAAGGGAGGCGTTGGCGTATAATTATAAGTATAATAAGGATAATTATACTAATTAATACTAAGTATAAAGCGGGGGGGCGGGGCGCTAATATTATATACCTTAATATATAACGGCTTAAAAAGGGGATAGTATTATAAGCTATACTATAAAAAGAGCTATAATTATATTATAGCGAATAACTTAAAGTTAGGCTAATATATAGCCGAAGTTATATAAGACTTTACTTAAACTTAGCTTAAGTTTAACTTAAACTTAACTTAAGTATAGGCTACTTAAGCGACTTTTATAAAGTATAAAGCTATATAGCTTAGATAAAGATTTCCCCTTTCTTTTTTTAGCTTTAAATAAATAATTATTTAGCTATATACTACTAAACTAAGTATATATAGGCCTTTAATATTAAGCTATATCGTCTTTTCTTATAATTACTAGTATTTACTTTAATAGTTATAACTTATAACTAGCGGTATTTACTTTACTAATTACTTTTTTATATTTAGCGGTATTTACTTTACTAGATATTAGTACTTTTAGTACTTAAGATTACTAATAAAATAAGGTTTTTATTATATTATTCTTACTTTTTATTTATAAACTAATTCTCTTTATATAAATTGCTTTCTTATTAAATTCTTTAAATATGCCTTCTTTATATTTAAGAAATACCTTAGTTTTTAAAAGCTTATAAGTTAAAAAGTTAAAGTAATTAAAGTAAAAAAGTTAAATAGTTATTAAGTTTATATAAAGGCTATAACCTAAGAAAAAAGGGAGCTCTAAAAGATAATAATAGTGTTTAGCTAGTTAAGAAGGAATATATATACAAGGGGTGGCCTTATCTATATATATAGCTAACCCTTATAAATAAGGGCTAGGGCTACGCCTAGGGCTCTCGCAGTGAATTGGGTATAGGGCCCTGGCGTATGCACTCCTCGTATTTGCAACAGGTATACTGTATTCTCCGTATACTGTATTCTCCGTCGTCGATGCTCGGCAACTCGGCACGGATAAACTACCCGCACAGAGAGAAGTCATGGCCTTGTTCAAAATCAGGCACGGAGCCTCGCAGTCGACTTTGGATCCATCATTGCAGGTACAATTCAACGCCTCGACAAGCGACGTGGTTGAGACGGTGCTACGGATACATACATACCCGAGTGGTGGATGGACGTCGCAGGCTGTTTGGAACAAGCGCGGGCGACCAACACATCAGTCGGCCACGCACACGGGCAAGGTATCTGTCAGTCAGCGACCTTGAAGTCTGTGCGCCCCCGCCATTGGATTTCGGCACAGCGGCGGACTGCCTCATGCGAGAGATGCATCCCGTCGGTCAGAGGTGAGAGGAGGCGGGAGGCTGACCTGGCCCCCAGCTCTGCGGGATCTCGGAGTACGACGTTGGGTGCTCTCGCCATCTGTTATCCGGCTGCAAAATCGAGTCGAGGAACGGGGCATTTGGCCGAGCCAAGAGATGCGAGTAGAAGGTGGCGCATTGAATGAATGACGGCCACCGTCCGATGGCTCGGCTCACCCCATGGGGACTGATCGGCGATGGGCCCGCCTCCCCCCGGCCCCAGGCTGTGGCCTGCAGAGTTCTTCTTGGCCTGACCCTTCTTGCGAGGGTACACCGCCGACTTGCGATGGCGAACTGAAGGCAAGGCTCTTGGTGTGCAGCTTTTCTCTTGTCAGGTCTGTCGTTGGTCATGCAGCTGCTGCTCCTCGTGCTACCTACCTACGGTTCGTATGCACAACCACGCGCAGTGCTGGAGGTGCGGCACGGGACGGATCTTGGTGCAGGGAGTGCGAGCTTTAAGCTTCAGGGCAGGCGGCAGTGGCTTGCACAGCAGAAGTCGCATGGAGTGATTCTGTGCCCGGCTCTTCACCCGCCCGGCCTCGAGGCCTCTCGGTGGCCCGCTGGTGTTGTCGCCAACGGAGTGTACGGATATGTACATACAGCGAGATTGCGGCCCACCCCACGTCTCCGGGCCGGGTGGTTGGCCGCACGCACGCTCTCTTCTAGTCCGACTGTTCGTTGAAGCGTGTTTGTCGTCGGTTGAACGGGGGACTCCTGCTGCACCGGATTCAGGGCCGTGCCACCGAGCCGCCAGGACAGGAACCAACCTTGCCCTAGCGCAAAGGCTAAGTCGACAAGACATTGCTTAGGCAGGTAGGTAGATACCTAGCACCCAGCAGTTCCTCGCGTGACTTCTAGGTACCTCCCCCGGGAGTTCTTGGCTATACATACGGATGCCGCGCCAAGGCACGATCTCCTCGTGTCATGATGGAGAGCTACCAAGTGACTACCTATCTACCCTGCTTAGATAGTACCTAGGCAAACTACCTTTGACAGTAGGTGTTAGCAAGTACTAGACGATAGGTAGGTACGGTTTAGCACTGCAGGACTGACGATGGAAGCGCTGCTCCCCACGCTACAGGACCCTCTCCGTTAAGCTTTGGTGCGCCCCCATCCTCCTCGCCTTCTTCGCTGAAGACGGCCAGGCCCAGCAAGGACACACGAGAGAGTGAGCCGCCGCCCCCGCCGCCGCCTCTTCTTCCCTCGCAAGGCGCCGCCGCATCATCCCTCTTGGTTCCTTTTCATCCCTGGTTACCCACGCTCGCTTTCCTCCCATCCTCGTTCCTTTGACCGCGCGTGATTCCGACCCCGGCTCTCGCTTCTTTGTCTGCGTGAAACAAGGCGAGGAACCATCATCAAATACTCAGCCCAAGCCTGTTTGTTGTTGTCTTCACTCGTTCGATAGCAACACGGCCCTTCGTTCCCCCAAGAACATACACAGACAGGTAGGGTCTCTTGGACGCCTTCGAGGTATGTATACGAATAACGATCCACCCCGTGGCTGCTTTGACACCCGACCTCGAGTTGACTTTGGGCGAGAAAAAGTGGAAAGAGAGGGACAACAGGGGAAATACAAGAACCCCCAGGCAGCAGCAATCCGGGGCGAGTTTTATTGTCGTCCCTGGTCCCCTTTCGAGGCTGTCCTCACATTCGCTCACGCACGCTCACGGTCGACACGTTCTTTTTCCTCTCGCTGCCACGCGCCGATCCTGGCTCGCCCAATATCAAGTCGGCGCAGCCTGTTTCAACGTCATTCGCCCGCCATCCATTCTCACAATTTACTGGCTCGGCGGCCCCCAGGCAGGCACAGTCAGTAACTAGTACTCGGGAGGAGGTAGTCAGCCAGCCAGCCAGCCAGCCAGCCAGCCAGCCAGCAGGGCAGGGCAGGGCAGGGCAGGGCAAGCCATCAGCGGTGGCATCCCCTCTCCCCCCTCTCCCCTCTCTCTCCCACCTCTGTCCTCTCCCTCCCTCCCTCCCTCTCTCTCTCTCACTCTCCTCTCTCTCTCTCTCTCTCTCTCTCGTCCGTTCCTTTCCCTCACTCTCCTCCTCTCCCTCTCCCCTGGCTCAGCGACGCTACTCCCCTCGCTCGCTCGCTCGCTCAGCTTTGCCTGCACCGCCCCATCCACCCGACTCTTCGTGCCCCAAGCTTCTCCACCGGATCCAGCCCCGACGGATGCCGCATCATCCCCCGGCCTTTGTGCACACAAATAAGAAAGTACACACAGACGCACACAACGTGGCCCACCTGTCGCCGGGTCCGCCGCCAAATTATTGCTGCCGCGACCGCCCGGCCAACACCACTACAAACACAGCCCAATACCCCAAAGCAGGTAAGCAGGCTCGGTACCCTCTTCCCCCACCCCTGTCCGCCCCTCCCAAAGTACATTCTGCTCCTGCAGTGCTGCCGTCGGCTACCTTGGCGAGCTGCTCTCCACTGTCTTCCTCGCACCTACAGCGCCTCGATTCCCTGTAGGCTGCACCTAACATCTGCCCTCTCTCCATGTCAATAGGCCGGCCGCCCAACCACAACATACCTGCCTTGCTTGACCTGGAGCCACAGCGCCGCCATCACTGCAGCCGTCGACCTACCTGGCTGCACCTCCCTCTCTACATTCTTCCTGGAGGCGCGCTAGGTTCCATCCTCCCACGCTCCTTCTCTGCTCGCCCGACGCACACCGCGCCGCCATCGTCCATCATCGCCCCCTTCATGCTGTCGAACTCCGGGACAGACGACTGGCCGCCGCTTCGACGTTGAGACTTCCTCGCCGCAGTCCGGCACTCTGCCTCGCAAGCACAGACATCCCCGGGCGCTCGCACGCCTGACCGATCGCTTACGGACCGCCCGCCTTTGTCGCATTGCATCCGCCAAGCAGCTCACCCTCCTCTCGTCATCGTAACGGGCGGAAAAACATCACCCGTGAGACGCAGCCAACGGGCCATTGAAAATTGGTGGCCCAGGACTTGTGTCAAGCCCTGTCGCGCGCCCGCCCGGCGTCGAGACGAGGTAGCCCGGATCGGGACGTCGCCTCGAGTTGTCGCTGGCTGTTGGAAACGTCGTTTCCCGCCGCTCAAAAGCGCTTCCATCCACCATGGCGTCTGCTATCCCTACAGCGAACCGGGCCAATAACCAGGCTCCGCCGCCTGGTGCCACGCCTGCCTCGCCTCCGAACAGGCGCGACCTCAAATCATGGTGGAAGAGCTTCAAGCTGCCCTCGAAGCATCAAGAGCCCTCAGGTAGGCCCATTCCCCTCTGTTGTGCGTTTTCATGGCGCTGCCCTTCCTTGGCGTCGTGCCGCGCCCTCGTCTATAGTCCTTCTGTCGCATTTGGGGCCAGGCACTATGGCGTGGTCAGTCATCGGGTGCTACTCTCGCCCCATCTCTACCTCGGCTAGACGTGGTGGCTGAGGCTGGACTTGCGGCCAACGAGTGCCGCCCGACCATGCTCCGCTCTAGACACCGGGGACACCCTTCATCACAGCATGCGCGGTATGAAGTTTGCGCGCACCTGCTGACCCCAGTCATAGCAGAATCCAAAGCGCCCGGCATCTTTGGTGTCCCCTTGAGGCAGAGCATCACCTACGCCAATGTCGCCATATCCCTCATCGACGAACATGGCCAGAGCTACATTTACGGATACGTTCCCATTGTCGTGGCAAAGTGCGGCGTTTTTCTCAAGGAAAAAGGTCCGTCGACGCCGCCGTCCTTCGGTGCTTGCGTCTTTGCTAATCGGCGTTGCAGCTACTGGGATCGAGGGCATATTCCGGTTGAGCGGCTCCGAGAAGCGCATCAAGGAACTCAAGCACATCTTTGACTCTCCCGACCGCTACGGCAAGGGGCTCGTTTGGGATGGCTACACTGTTCACGACGCGGCCAATGTCCTCCGCCGATATCTCAATGACCTCCCCGAACCCGTCGTGCCCCTGGACCTGTATGAAAAATTCCGCGATCCGTTGCGTGGGGCAACCAAGCAGGCCGTTGGCGATGCTGAAGGCCCTCAATTTGTGGACAACTTTGACGAGATGGCCGCCATCGAAAAGTATCAGAAGCTCATCACGGAGCTGCCCCCGCTCAACAGGCAGCTACTCCTCTACATTCTCGACCTCCTCGCCGTCTTTGCTGCCAAGTCGGACGAGAACCGCATGAACTCGCAGAACCTGGCGGCCATTTTCCAGCCCGGCATGCTGTCACATCCCACGCACGCCATGGCGCCCGAGGAGTACAGGCTGAACCAATGTGTTCTCATCTTCCTGATTGAAAACCAGGATCACTTCCTCATCGGCATGCAGGGCACAGCCGCCGACGAAAAGACCATGAAGGAGGTGGCCTTGGGCACCCCGACGGGACCCTTGACTCCCAATCCCAACAAGACCTCGGGCCTCGACAGGTCGTCGTCGAACGCCAGCGCGGGTGCCACGAGCGTCCGACGCGACGGCAAGGTTCGCAGGAACAGATCCGTGTCTTCACGTCACTCCCGACAAGAGGGCAACGCAAGCCCAAATAGTCCCTCGCTGGTGACGACCCCCACGGGCGGTCTAGGTAGGAGCAACACCGTCCCGTCCAAGAAGTCGCCCGCCCTGGCTGGGGCCAAGTTCAAGAGGAATGATGGTTCTGGTCGCCATTCACCCGCCCACCTCGAGCCCATGACGCCTGTTCGCCCCGCACAGCACGGGCATCATTCACAAAGGTCGAGCCCGACGCCCGCCTCTCTTTGTGCGGCAAACCTTCCAGTCGCACTTGGCACGGCATCTGGGCTGAGCCAAGAAAGACTCTTGGAAGTGCCTCAGGAGGCATCGACTCCACAAGGAAAGGAGCGGAATCTGCAGAGCATATTTCAGCGATCGCCTGTGGAGGGCGGCGAGAAGAGGCAGCCGAACAAGCTCAAGAAGAAGCGGATACCAGGCGGCATGAACATTAGCGCCCAGAGTTCGAGCGCCTCGTTGGTTCATTCAAATGCCGTGTCCCCAGCGGTGGAGGCGGCGAACCCGATGGAGACGATGCAGTCCATTCCAGAACCCGTTTCGCAGACGGTGCCAGATGCAGCCTCACATCATGCCACGGGACTCTCTCCTTCCACTTCGCAAGTTGCCTCCATCGTGCCAGGCGCGCGGCGGAGCGAAGCACAACCATCGTCGACTGCACCAGACGCGGAAGCAGAGCAGATGTCTTTTGCAGCGCAACATGCCGGCGAGAGATCCTCGGAGCACACACCCCGCGCCTCTTATATCACGCCAAACACGCTACACCCCGACGATCTGTTACGTGGGAAGAAGTCTCCGCCGACATCTGTCCACTCGTCGTTCAACGAGGGATCAGACCTGGATCAATCGACGGATGACCCGCGGGCACCGCCGTCCGAAACCTCTGATAGGGAAAGAAAGAAGCGCTGGAGGCTGTCGAGAAGCAGAAAGGACGACAATGGCTCCACGAGTTCTTTGGCGACACCTCCGCACCTCAACATTGGCTCCAACGAGAATGCCGAAATCAGCACCACGTCAATAGGCAGCGGAATTAGCAAGCCACGCAATAGCGTCACGAATGAGGGCTCGGAGCCCACGACCTTGGCCAGCGTAGAAGGCCAGGCGAGTCAGGAAGGGGGAAAGGACAACGGCAAAGACGACGCCAAGGGGCCCATAGGCTGGATCAGGAACAAATATCGGGAAGCCAAGGAAAGCGCCGAGCAAAGACGGAACAAGTCGCCTCCCGCGGACCGCCAGGCACTCGGTGCCGCCTTTCACTCACGCGGGAGGAGCCTGGATCTAAGACGGGACAAGGTCGACGAGAGACAAGCAGAGAGAGAGGCCACTACCCTGAAAGAGGCCCATCAACCGCCGGCTTCGAAGGAGGTTTCGCGCAAGATCCCCATGACAGCTACTACGGAGGCGCCGCCAGGAGCACACGCTCAAACGCACAAGCAAAATCCTGTGGATGGGTCAAAGGAAGTTTCCACGGAGCCGTTGAGAGAGCCTCGGGATGAAATAACACCTGTACCTCGACCAGATCGAGCTTCAGCGACTATAACAGAGGTTCAAGCTCATACGGAACCGCCAAAGAACGAGTAAAGCCCATCTTCAGGATGCAACGGGGAACCGAGGTCTGAGACCTGGAACCCGGAGTCGTTCAAGGCCCGATTCTACCGGCTGCCAATTTCGATGTTTCCCGGCATCAGCCTTCACCATCTTTCTCCACTACCATAGACCGAGCAAGCGTTGGGTGCGCAACACATTTGGTTGGGTTGGGTGGTTGACGGTACGCCGCTGGAGGGCCTGTTCGCTGGTATCTTCCGTTGGGGGCTCCACCAGGCCGGGCATTGGCATCGGGGTTTCTCAGCTTGTTTTATCTCACTACTTTTCGGGGCGTTCCGTGACATCGCGTACGCGCCTCGCATCACATGCGGCTTGTTATCACTTGGCTTTTCGAAAAGACGGTAGAACCGAGGCGACGGGGGACACGGCAATCGGACGGACGGGATGACATGTTCTGTAATGTATGGAAGCTAAGCAGATGGGTTACAAATCTGCCTTCTACAATTCGCGTGGCTATCTCGTATGCGATAACGGCGAATCATCCATCGTATGAGGAGGTGGCCCGCCAATGCCAGAAGGCGAGGTTTAAGGGGAGGGGGTGGGTCGACTTTGTGTTTGGTTGGGGGGAACACGGCTTCCTCATGTCGACCGGTGCTCCATCTATCAAACTGTGGTGTCGGGTTACGCTGCATACCTCTCGAGTAGGGTCGTACAATGCGCAACACGACAGGAACCCGGGGGCGGGCATGGTGGACGTGGTGCAAGCCTAGGCCTCAGCCATGTCGGGCTGCGGCGCGTCGTAGGCGCCCGTGTCCCAGACGAGCAACTTGCCGGCGCGGCGCCAGTCGTCGCTGAAGAGGCCGTTGAAGCCGGCCCAGACCTCGTCGAGGTGGCGGAGACGGAGCGCGGCGGCCTCGTCGGTTTCGAGGAAGCGGCGGAGCCAGGGCTCGATGCCCTCGAAGCCGACAATGTAGCGCGGGGCGCGCAGGCCGCCGGGGCGGGAGAGCTCGGCGCGGAGGAAGCGCAGGGGGTTGTCATAGAAGCGGTCGGCCTCGTCGCGATAGGCGGCGCGCTCGGGGGTGCCGGGCTCCGTGTGCAGGGGCGGCTCGCAGGACAGGGCGTAGGCGTCGAGCCCCGGGTAGACGAGGTGGGAGCGCCAGGGGGTGGAGTGGCAAGGGGTGAGGAAGAGGGCGAAAAGCTCATCCGGGGCCTGGGATGTGGCGTGTGCGAGCCGGATAGGGGAGGCGGCGTGAATGCGCTCGTACCGGCCGCGGAGGTGGGACAGGACGGCCAGGGGCGCGGCCTGGTGAAAGAAGGAGAGGTAGCCGGCGAGGCAGAGGTTGACGGCGAGGGCGGCGAGGAGATGGGGCTTGTTGCGAAGCCGAGAGGGAAGCCTGGCGGGCTTGGAGGCAAGCGAGGGGGGCGACGACGTGAAGAAGGCGGCGGCCCGGGGTGCGGCGAGGACGTTCATGGCTGGGAGGAGGGGATAGATGAAGCGGACTTCCTTGTGGGAGATGAGGGAGAGAGCGACGACGGTGGTGAGAACGGTGTAGGAGAGGGCCTTGAGCGTGTTCTCCTGAGCAGGGGACGAAGCCGCAGGCCTTGCAAGGCCCCAGAGGACAAAAGGGAGGCTGGTGGTGCAAAGAAGGGGGATGCCCTGAAGGAGATAGTAGTGCCAGGGGTTGCGGCCGTAGAAGACGGCGAGGGACTTTGAAATGTTGAAGTTGAGCCAGTTAAGCGGGGGAAAGGTCCAAAAGCCAAAGTACAGACGATCCGACACGAGCGAGAGGCCCACGACAAGGCCGCCGCAAAGCGCCGCGTCGCGGAAGAGAGCGACGACGTAGCGTCGGGTCAAGGGGGAGGGGCCCCGGAGGGACGCCCTCGTCAGGGTGACGGCGACGACGGTGGCCCAGATGAGGACGTTTGTGGGCCGGAGGACGACGGCGAGGGCGGCCAGGCAGAGAGAGGCGCGCTGGCGCCACGGCTGGGCGGGCGGCTTGGGCGGCTTGGGGTTCTCCTTTGCCGGGGCGGGCGCGGCGGTGCCGAGGAGGTGCCAGGGCCAGTAGTAGAGTGCCATGACGGTGAGGGTTGTCTCGAGGGAGTTTGAAAAGGTGCGCGTCGAGACGTACCATTGCCAGGGGCTGAGCAGTTGGAGAAACAGCTGCGGAAAGGGGTGAGTCCTCGTCTACGGTGCTGCCGTTGGGGAAAGGAGAGGCGCGGGCATACCGCAAACATGGAATAGTCGACATTTGGGCCGTAGATGTCGACGGCGAGCTGCCAGGTGTACCAATCGCCCAGGGCAGCGAGGAGGGCCTGCAGGACCTTCGGCGCGGCCATGATGACGGCGGTGCGCAGCGCGTGGCCGGCGGGCAGCCAGCATGAGAGCTTGTCTGCGAGCAGATAGGCGAGGGAGAAGAGGGCCGGGTGAAGCGAGGACCTCAGCTGCCGATGCCACTCCTGAGCCCCCGAGAAGAAAGCAAACAAAGGTCAGCGTTGGTGAAGAGGGACGGGTCATGGATGATGGCTTGATGGGGCAGACATGGATAGGAGACTCACCCAGGTGAGCCATGGTCGACTATTCGGCCCAAATGCGAGGCGCCAGGCGGGCTCGAGGGCTTGGAAATACTCATCGGGCTGGAAAAAGGTGGAAATACACCAGGCGTTGATGAGGCGGATGAGGATGATGTGAGGTAGGAAGATGGGGCGGGTGCGCCTGATGCGCGCAGCTGCGGATGTTGAAGACGACGGCAATGTCGAGGACGAGGGTGACGGCTGAGAAGGAGACATGGCGGGCTGTCGACACGGCTGGGCGCCTTGTTTGATATCAAGATGGATGCCGCAGCGACGGAGATGATTGCACTCGGGCACTTGCTGGTGCTCGTCAAGCTCTGGTGGAAGGCCTCGAGGGACAGGCCATTGGAACAGGGGTCTGGATGGTGCCGCGGGACGATTCCAGGATCGGAGCCGGAGGTGGTGTTGACCGTACCGGGCAGTCAGCGGGCGGTGGTGGTTGTCGAGAATCGAGCTCGACATGATGGCTTCAGGTACGAAAGGTACTCGGTACGTATCTTTGCGCATCAGCCACGTTGATTATGTAATGGCACCGGCATTGGCCGGTGTCGGCACCACGGCCGGGTGTCACCGTCGACAGGCCCCGCCGAGCCGCGCCGAGGCCGGCTCCGGCTACGCGCGCACCAAGTGTTTGGTACGGACACGGATACATGCGGGCTGGAAGCCCCGGCTTGGCCGAGTTGAGCCGACGGGCGACCTTGTCCCTCTCACGCGACGGCGGACCGAGAGGGAGAGGGGAAAGAAAGGGACCCGTGAGCTGCGAGGCCTGCACTGCACTGCGACGTCGGCCGTGTGGCGTTGCATCCCGCGTTCCAGCAGCCGCGCGCACGGGGGACGAGGGCTGATCGGGTTGCGGGTACAGTGCAGTACAACGACTCATTGTCCAGGCCAGCTCAACAAGCATGCCCAATAAAGCCTGGCCGAGGCAGGCACGAACACAACGTGTGCCGCCCCATGGACGGGTCGGGATGGCCTCCAACGGGGCGGCAGCCGGAGCCAGGAATCAAGAGTCAAGAGAAAACAAACCCTCGTCTTATCAATGCGGTGCGACGCCGATGCGCCAGCCGCGGATCGCCAGATGCATCTCTACAGGTACGTAATGGCCTAGCTGCCATTGGCGGCCTGTCATGTGGCCTGGGGCCGTGGGCAGGGATGGCCGCGACGCCGGGCCCGGGGCCCAGTGTGTACCGTACGGTGCTGGCATGTACCTCCAAGGCCTCTGCCGGCAGCGGCGCGGCAATTCTTGGCCCGTCGTCAACCCGGTTGCTAGCGTGCAGGCCGAGAGGGAGCATCAACAGACTCTGGGCGCAGGTGCACGTGCGGTATCTATCCTATACGAACTTGGGTAAGCTGTGACGCACTTCCTACATGACCGAGCCTTGGCATGTCAGTTGGTCCGACGAGATTTGCAAGGATACATGACAGATACCGTGCGTGACGGCGCCACGTGAGCAAATGCAACCCCGTTGCCTTCGGTGGCTTCTGGCCGACCGACGGCGGCTGGCCTCGGCTCGAGCGGGTACAGGCCTAGGTGAGTACTTGGTGGTGGTGTCAGTCCACCGCAAACTTGAGGAACTATCTGTATTCGTACCTACCTATCTTACCTACCCACCCAGCTATGTACCTACCTAGGCATCTATCTTGGTGCCTAGTATTCGTACAGTACATAACTCGGGTAGTGAGTGACCTCGAGTCGAAAGAGAGAATACTGCTAGTAGCATGTACTAGAAGGTAATGGTACTAGTGGGCAGAAAGTCGGAGGCCGAAACGGTGCGGTGTGCGAGGGCAAAGCAGGTGATGGTGCTTGGTGGTGACACGGCGGCGGTTCGTCTGCATGTCCAATCATGACACAGGCGCAGACATGCTTTGTTGCGTGCGTGGACATGCGTACGTAGGTGATGAAGAATGCCTAGATAGCTACCAGGTGGGCAGGTAGAGAGGCTCGTCGCACAATGATGATGCATTCTCCTGGTGGCGGTACCTACCGGTACAGTATGTAGGTACCTACCTACTAGGACCTTTCACTCACAACAGGCGAGCAGGCATGCATGGATGTACCTAACCCATGCACTACTGCATGCAATGCACACTCTCCGGCCGACCAACAAAGCCCCTTCCTTCGCATCCGCCCCGGTCTCTCCGTCCACTTGCACTTAGGGGTCTAGCGGCGCTCGGTCGGAGCACCTCGCCGCCCGTCTCTGTCTCGGTCTCGGCTCCAGTCAGTGGAGCCTGGGTATAAATGGCAACGGGGGCCAGGTCTGGGCTCAATCCGTTCTTCCACCTTTCCCACCACCTTACCCACCACCTTGCTTTGCCCCTCCCCCAAACTCTTCTTGAGACGAGCAAACTTGGACACGCAGCGCGCCCTCGACTTCGTGATACATACAGACGCAGACGCGAACCCATTGCTGTCCGACACTGGACACTGCCTCGCCCCGGAACACGCACAAGCACACCAACTGCACTGACCGCCGCCGCCCGCCCTTGGTTCCCCCTCGTCGCCTCACTTCCTCTCCTCTGTCTTCCGCCACTCCGCCCGGCCCCAAGACCACCAGTCCCCTCGCAGGAGCACAATGGCTCCCCACGCCAACGACGTCGCCGCCCGCTCCGGCTCCCGCTCCGGCACCGGCTCCGGCACCGGCTCCGGCCCCTCGCGCCTCCACGCCGCGTCGACGGCCGCCGCCATCGCCTCCGAGTCGGAGCACGCCGCCCACAACTACCACCCGCTGCCTGTCGTCTTCGCAAAGGCAAAGGGCGTCGACGTCTGGGACCCCGAGGGCAACCACTACCTCGACTTCCTCTCCGCCTACAGCGCCGTCAACCAGGGCCACTGCCACCCGGAGCTCGTCAAGGCCCTCGTCGACCAGGCCGGCCGCCTGACCCTCAGCTCCCGCGCCTTTCACAATGACGTCTTTCCCAAGTGGGCCGAGAAGATCCGTGACGTCTTTGGCTACGAAATGGTGCTGCCCATGAACACGGGCGTTGAGGCCGTCGAGACTGCCGTCAAGATTGCCCGTAAGTGGGCCTACAAGGTCAAGGGCGTCGAGCAGGACAAGGCTCTTGTCTTTTGCGTCGCCGACAACTTTCACGGCCGATCGGTACGACCTCCCCTTTGTCCCCCCGTCTTGCCCGGGCTGACCGCTGCTAGATGACGGCCATTACCCTCTCGACGGACCCCGAGTCCAAGGAAAACTACGGGCCCTACGTGCCAAACATTGGCGCGACCAACCCCTCCACCGGCAAGCCCATCCGCTTCAACAACGTCGCCGATCTCGAAGAGGTGTTCGAGGCCCACGGCAACGACACGGCCGCCTTCCTCGTCGAGCCCATCCAGGGCGAGGCCGGCGTCGTTGTCCCCGATGAGGACTATCTCGGCAGGGTCCACGCCCTCTGCAAGAAGCACAATGTCCTGCTCATCTGTGACGAGGTCCAGACCGGCATCGGCCGCACCGGCCGCATGCTGTGCTCGGAGTGGTCCGGCATCAAGCCCGACATGGTGACGCTGGGCAAGGCCATCTCCGGTGGCATGTACCCCGTAAGCGCCGTCATGAGCAGCAAGGAGGTGATGCTGGTGGTCGAGCCCGGTACCCACGGCTCCACCTACGGCGGAAACCCGCTGGGCTGCGCCGTGTCCATCCGCGCTCTGGAGCTGATTGACGAGGAGAACATGATTGGCAATGCCCAACGCTTGGGCAACATGTTCCGCGACGGCCTTGCGGCGCTCAAGAGCCCCGCCATCAAGGCGATCCGGGGCAAGGGCCTGCTCAACGCCATTGTCATCGACGAGTCGGCCACGTCGGGCCGGACGGCGTGGGACCTGTGCTTGCTGCTGAAGAAGAAGGGCCTACTGGTAAGTGCTTGGCGCCGCCGCCGTGGCATGCCTTTGCTCCACGCTGACAAGTGCCTCTCAGGCCAAACCCACGCATGGAGACATCATCCGGTTCGCTCCTCCCCTGGTCATTACGGAGACGGAGCTCCGGAAGGGCCTCAACATCATCGCCGACGCCATCAAGGAGCTGCCCACCGCCGCAAAGGCCGCCGGCCACTAGGGCGGGAGCAGGCAGCCGACGCCTTGTATACCGTCCGGACACACGTGAGCGCACGTGGGCGCAAGCTCCGGGATGTGATGATGAGCGACAAGTCTTTGTCCAAAGCATGGTTTTCGTCGCAACACAGATACCCCTGGGAATATGGGCTGGTCGGCCTCATGTGCTGCCGGAATGATTTACTGTTTTCCACGACCCATGAGCGGAGTCGGATGGCTTTTTTTTTGAACATTTGGGGTGTGGTATGGCGCTCAAGGCATACCGAGCATCCTCCACACGGCACACGGCACTCTGCAAACGCGGACCAAGGGGGGGGGGAGCGCATCCGGGTGGCTCGTCTACCGGGATGGGCCTCTTTCGTAGCAACAGGGGACGAAGCAATAACATGTTCCATTTCGGACACAAGCGGTACCCGACGAGGTGTTTTTGTTGCATGTGCGTAGCGGTGTCGGGCAGTCAAGTTCACTAGGCAGGCCGTTCTCCGACTCACGAGCGGCTCCGATTACGGGGCTTCAAGAGGGTCATTGTCAGTGCCGGCATGTTGGCGCCATTGGATCGTCGGCAATCGTCGCGTGCCGAGGTGTCAGGCGACCTCGCCAACGGAGCAAGAGTAGTGGTGATCCGTGCCTCGTCTCCAACTTTATGGCCCGCCCACTGGCCTGCGCCCCCGTCATGGGCATCTTGGTTTGGATAGGTTATGGAAAATTGAGCATGCCCATCCCCGAGAGCAATACGTCACCGACCCATCTCTCCTACGCACTGGGCCGGAGCCGCAAGTGTGGAGAGGGGCTGGCTAGAGACTGAGCCATCCAGCAGACGCACGTGGTGCCCGACTGTCTCGAATTGCCCCGTCTGCCGAGACGGAGGGTTCCTCCCTTTTCCAGCCACGGAGCTGGCGGACGGCGATGAGGCTGCTGCTCGGAAGCTACGTCAAGTTACGTTGGCTCACGGGGGGGGGGGCAAGCACGCCCGATTGGAGGGGGGCGAGAAAGGCAAGGCGAGGCGACGAGGAAGACGAGGAGGAGGAGCGTGCAGGGGGGGGAATGGGAGGGGGATGGGGGAAGAGGAGGACGGAAGAGGACGAGGAGGACGAGGAGGACAAGAAAAGGCAACGTCAGGAGAGGGGCGTTGGAGTCCAGAGCCAAATCAAGCCATCCCACGTATCCAGGCACACACAATCGCTGCGTGTGCACGCTCTGCGCTTCAGATGCGTGATAGGCTCCCCCATACCGTCCTGCCTGTAGCCTGCATGCATGGAGAAAAGGCTCGCCCCGCGGTTGGCCAATGGACTGGCGCAGCGTGCAGCTAAACCAGACGGCAAGGCAGAAGGCGTCTGTCTATACGTGA
>JAPEBW010000910.1:0-35278 GCA_027405785.1 Ophiocordyceps robertsii
GATAAAAGAAAAGATAAACCTAAACCGTCTTTTACTTATATTAACGCTTCGCTAATATCGCGGGAACTTACTAAATAGTCCCCTTATCTATATCGGTTAAGGAGGGAAACGTTAGTATTCCCCTCTCCTTTATTAGCTATATCTTAATTAGCATAGCACTTACCTCCGCTTTTATAATAAGTAAGGCGTATCGCTAGGACGTATAGCCTATATTGCCTATAAGTAGCCGGAGTTTTAACTATGCTTCTTAAGCACGGTACTTTAAACTAGCTACGTCGATACTAAAGGGCGGCGCCGGGGTTAACTAAGTAAGTAGCTCGCGCCGCTTATCGATAAGCGTGCGATAGTCGCTATGCTAAGACTAAGAGATCGTTAGCTAATTACTAGTATATTAATCGCATATTAATTACTATTATATCCTTCTTAGCACCTATAATGCCGTTCTCCTTTTAATAGGTTATCTTAGTAATATTAAACGCCTTATAAAGATACTAAGCTATTATAGCGAGATAGTAGTAAGCCTCTTCGCTAAATATAAAGGCATTATCGTTATTATCGTCGTCCTTAAAGTTAGTATTATTAACGTTAAGTATATTAAGCTCCTAAATATAATTAAGTATAGCGACTATATTAATACGGTCGCTAGCTATAAGTATAGCCGCTTATATAACGATTAGCTAATAAATAGCGATAACGAATTTAATTAATAGTTATAGTTAATTAATAATATACTTAATCGTAAGTAGCCGTATATTAATAGTACTACTTATACCTTAATAAGGTAATACCGGAGAAAATATACTTAATCTCTATAACCTTAATAGGCTTTAGCTTAAATGCTTAGTAAGCTATAATAGCGGTATAGAAATAATATATATATTAAAGTTTAGCGGGCATTACGCTATTAGTATAGATAGCGCGGGCTTTAGCTTTAAACTATATACGTTTCGCCTATAAAACGATAAGGACGTTAGCCTTACTATTGCCTATATTAATTTAGGCCTTATTATCGCCGTCGCTATCGCTACTACCTATTATATTAAGCTGCTCTCCCTTAAGGGGAGGCGTAATAAGCGGAGCGTCGCGGCTAAGTATTATTAGTATCTTAAGGCCCGATTAGTCTTACTACTACTACTACTCCTAAGGAGTAGTATTATTATTAGCACTCTTAATACTAAGGATAAAGGACTTACTTTATACTTACTAATTATTAGTAAGCGTATTAATAGCTTTATCCTTAAGGATAAGCGTAAGGTTAGGTATAAGCACCTTTTTAAGAGGTGCTCCCTCGTTATAAGGTAATAGCGAGCTAGGCGTCTCCTTAGCCTAACCTCTCTTAGTATTAGTACTAGCCTTTCTAGCTAAAGGAGAGTTAAGGACTTAAGGAGAACCTTAATCGCGACTATAACGCTTTAAGGGCGAACCCCTTAAGAGTTAATACTATATTTAATATAAGAAATCGGCGCGCTTATTAATTAAGCGCGGCTTCGGAGTATAAGGCATATTAGCAATAATAAAGAGGTATAGAATATATATTAAATAAAGAGCGAAAAGGTATAGAGGACTTAACGGTAAATAATTGCGGAAGAGTTAAAGAAGGGAAGAAAAATAAAAGGTGTGGGAATACGCACGATAAACTTTTAACTAGTACGTTGCTACTAATATATAGGCGCAATACCTATAATTGCCTAAAGGCAATTAACGTTACTATAACCCCGTATATAACCCCGTATATCTAACGCTATATTTAATTATATGCGACTACTAGGCGTATATACTACTATATCTTAATTGCGCGTACTTATGTAATAATACTAACTAAGGATATAACTATAACCTTATATTATTAAAATCCTTATAATAGTATATTTAATATACTCTTAACTAAATAGCTAAGGGCGTTTATTATAAGGGGGGGATAATTATAAGAATAGTATTTATAGTATAGGCTAACTAAGTACGGGGAATACGCTAAGTAAGAAGCCTTGCTTTTAGTCCCGACTTAATAAGTAGTTAATAGGCCCCTTATAAGAATAGTACTAATAGTATAGGCTAACTAAGTATAGGGAATACGCAAGGTAAGAAGCCTTGCTTTCGGTCCTAACTTAATAGGTAGTTAATAGGCCCCCGCGATTAAAGCTAAGAGACTCTCCTTTTTATAAGCTTTAGTCTTATAATAAAGTAAGCAGCTAAGCAATACTATAACCTATCGTACTATTTACTATCTTTACTACTTAATTAGTAGTACTGCGAGACTGTCTCCTTATATAAATAATCTTATAATTAAATTCCGAAAGGAAATTTAGCTTATCTTATTTACTTAGTATTTTACTGCTATATTATAGCAAAATAACTAATATTCCTATAATCTATATAAGCCTTAAGTTTATAGTTATTTCTTAAAATATAATGCCGAAATCCTTTAAAAGCGTGTATAATAGCTAAGAATTCTTTATTATAAATAAGATAATAAATCTTTATACTTACTAGGTTTTTTAAGTAAAAAGCTATTAGTTTAAGAATATAATTTTTATCGCACTAGCTTAGCTACGCGCTTAGTATAAAGTTAAAAGTATACGTTTTTAATTTTAACGGCTTCTTTACGTTATAGGTATTTAAAATAGGGTTTTTAATAAGTTATCCTTTAATTTTTCTAAAAGCTTTATTTACTTCTAAGTTCTACTTAAAAAGGTCTATTTTAGCTTTCTTTAATACCGTTAAAATTAGTATAATTATCTTAAAAAAGTCCGATATAAACTTCTTATAATAATATATATATCCTATAAAGCTTTAGATTTCCTTAATATTAATAAGAATAAGCTAATCTTTAATTGCTAAAATCTTTTATAGGTCTATCTTTATATAATAAAAAGTAATTTTATACCTTAAGAATTCTACTTCTTATTTATAAAAGCTATATTTTTCTAGTAAAATATATAAACTAGCTTTTTTTAATGCTTTTAGCACTATATCGACTTTCTTATAGTGTTGCTTTAGTATATTAAAGTATATAATAATATTATCTAAATAAGCTATATAGAAACGGTCTAAATAGGGATTTAGTATACTATTAATTCTTTTTTAAAAGGTTACCGGTATATTAGTTAATCCTAAAAGCATATCTAAAAACTTTTAAAGTCCGTATTGCGTTCCGAAGCCTATTTTAAATTCGTCTTCTTCTTTAATACGTATTTAGCTATAAGCAGATTAAGGTTAACCTTAATATGCTACTACTTATTAGCTAATCTATCTCCTATCTTACTTATAAGAGGTAATAAAGTCCGGTTCTTTATTATATCGTTATTTATCTCTTTAAAATTAATATAAAGTTAAGGTTTTTCTTTATCTTTACTATTCTTTAAAGTAAATAGTATAGGAGCTTAATATTTTAATTTAAACTTTTTAATATAACCTTTTAATAGGTTTTTATTAATATATTCTTTTAATAACTTTAAATGCTTTTTATTTAAGTTATATATCTTACGGAATCTAAGCTTTAAGCCTTCTTTAAACATAATTTTGTAATCTTAACTACCTTATAGTAGTAGCCTATCTTAAGGTAGCGGCGTAAATATATCGAAATATCTTTTTAGTATATTTTTAAGTATTTTTAAATAACGATCCTCGGGGTGTTTTTAATTAATAGTACCTTCCGAACGTCTTATATACTATATTCGCTCTTTAAGGTGTTTTAAACTAATAGTACCTTTTAAATACTATAAGCTAATCTTATATATCGTATTCTTAATCTTTTTTTTATTCCGTTTCTTCTTAATCTTATTTTTTTACTTAAGGTATTGCTGCTTAATATTCTTTAAGGTATTTAATAGATTTTCTTTTAATAAATTATAAGTAGCTTTATTATTATCTTTAAGGCTTTTAGTATTTTTACTAAGGTTTAGCGTTATTTTCGCTTGCATTATACTAGTTATAGTCGTATTATCTTTAATCTTACTAGTCGTCTTATTATCTTTCGTTATAATATCTATTAATACGATATTTATATTTATATAATAAGCTTTATTATTCTTATTATTACTATTCCTTATATAGTTATTATTAAGTATTACTATATTTAAATTCTTCGAGGGTTTCGTTTTAAGGTCGTCCTTTATTAAACTATAAAGAGGAATATTTAAAGTATCGTCTTTAAACCTAAAAAGGCCTTTATCTTAATTTATTTTAGGATTATATTTCTATAAAAAGGGTAGTCTTAATATAATATTATAGCTAATAACTAAGACGTTAAAGGAATCTTTAAAGTTATAAATCCCGATTATATACTTAAAAGGATTAGTCTTTAGTATAATCTTACTATTATTATACTTAAAGGGTAATCCTTTTACTAAAAGAAGTATATAAAGCTTATCTTTTTTTCTATAACGTAATTTTAAACGATTTACTATTATAAGGGAAATATAGCTACTTATCGCACCGCAATCTACTTATATATTAAGGCGATATCCTCTTAATTTTAATAAAAGGGTTATTTTTATACTTTAAGAATTATTATTTAACGTAAGTTCTTTTTACTAAGAAATAGGCTTATTATTCCTAAGCTCGTTAGTTTTTTACCTTATTTACCGATTTCTTAGTAAATCTTAATTCTTTTTACGGAATTAGTCTATCTAAGTAACTAAGCTTCTTATAAGCTTTAAAAACTAAATTATTACTAGCTTTATAGTTCTTAATTACTTTACTAATATTATTAATACCTTTATTACGATCGATTTTCTTTTATCGCTTTTAGTTACTAATCTCTTCTTACTTAGCTTTTAGCTAATTCTTAAGCATTTCTTTTAAAAATCTCTTTACTTTTAAAAGCATATTTAAACTATAATTCTTATTATAAGAATTATAATTTAGCTTAAAATATTTACTATATCGTCTAAATATATCTTTAATAGCTAAGTTAAGGAATTCCGTATTTTCTTTAAGCTTATTAACTAGCTTATCGTTATTTTTCTTAAGATTATCTTTATTTTTAATTAAATTAGTAATATATATATAAAGAGATATATAATGTTACGGAACGTAAAATACAAGCGCTCCGGCCACTCGTATATTAGTATATAAGATACAAGCATATAGACGATAATTAGCATCCTAACCCCTAACTAAGGCCGGGGCGAGACCTTTTAGCAGTGCGGTATTATCGCACTATTTCTCTATAGTAAATAGTAGCAATTCCTTTAGCGTAGGTTCGATCCCCGCGCGAGAAAGTAGACCTATAAGTCCGTACGGAAATAAGGCTCCCCTTAAGCGCTCGTGATAATATAAGCGTGCGCAGCTTCTAGCTACCGGCTTAATAAACCGGGGAGGTCCCGTCTTATAGATAACGAGGATATTATCGTCTTTCCTTTTAAGGCGGTAATTATTATAAAACGTAAGATATAAGCGCTCCGGCTACTTATATATCTATATATAAGATATAAGTATATAGACGATAATTAGCGTCCCGACCTTTAACTAAGGCTAGGGCGAGACCTTTTAGCAGTGCGGTATTATCGCACTGTTTCTTTATAGTATATAATCTTTTTTTAGCTTAATAATCTTATTTATTAAAGCTAGGTTACTATCTTAAAGGTTTTCGATAGTTGTTTTATTATATTACTTAAAAAGTAAAAGTTATTTTATTTTTATCCGGTTATTAGTATTTTCTTATATAAGTTCCTTTTTATTAGTTTTAATATCCTTTTAAAGGTTTTTTATAAAAACCTTAGTATTAGTAATAAGTTCCTTAATTATTATAGCGGGTTTATTATAAGTTTTCCTTAATTTAAGAAACTAGCCGCTTTCTTACTTATTTAAAAAGTATATAAGTATAACAAGTCAGCCTTAACGGGGCTAAAGTAGTAGTTATGCTACTATTCGTTGCTATAAGGTAGCTATTTAATTAAGTTACTATATTAAACGGCGGTAGCGAGGGCAAAAGAAGACGAATTAACTAAGCTGCTAGCTAGTTAATTAACTACGCCTATTAAGGGTTATACGGGCGTAGCCTAGGCTTTATCTAGGGCCTAGCCTATAATACTACCCCCTCTCTACCCCCGCTACCCCTAGGCAGGGCTAATAGGTCGTCTTCCTTAGCCGGCAGCTCTCGTAACTATAAGCCTAGGCCGAACGTCGCCTACTAATACGTTAGTAAGTCTTAAACCTAAGACCCTTTATTATAGCTTAGTTAACTATAACGGGTTGGCCTTAACGGGGCTAAAGCAGTAGTTATGCTACTATTCGTTGCTATAAGGCAGCTATTTAATTAAGCCACTACGTTAAACGGCGGCAGCGAGGGCAAAAGAAGACAAGTTAACTAAGCTGCTAGCTAGTTAATTAACCACGCCTATTAAGGGTTACACGGGCGCAGCCCGGGCTTAATTTAAGGCCTAGCCCGTAGTAATAAAGCAGTTATCTTTATAGTATTTAGTTTAAGATAGCTACTTATACGTCTTATCCTTAATAGTAATAATTATATTAAGATATTTTATAAAAAGAGTATAAGGCTTATTGCTATTTTCTTTTTTAAAAAGGGCTCTTTATCTATTTTATTAAATTTAAGGTTTTTAGGATTATAGCTACTATTATCTTTTATATTTTAAGGCGTAATATTTATATTAAAATAAGAAGTGTTTTTATCGTCTTCGTAAATAGTTTATAAGGAAGTTCTATACTTATAATTATCCTTAGTCTTAAAAGCATTCTTTTATTAATTGTTTAAGCTTTTAGCTTTTATTTTTATTTCTTTATTAAGTTCTTTTTTATAAAGACCCTTTATAAGCTATCTAGTCTTAAGCGGACTAAGGGTTAGCATAATAAGCTTAGCGTTAATTTCTTTAGTATCCTTAATTAAAAGTAGTAGTAAGGTATATTGCGGATTATAAGCTAAGATAGCATTATTTTTATAAATAAGTATATTTCTTCCCTTAAAGGAATTCCTTTTTTTAATATAATCTCTTACGATATAGCCTGCTTTTATTTAATTAAAGCATTAAATAGCTTTCTTAGTAAGCTTTAATAGGCTTGCTTTAAGGGTATTTAAGTCTATTATATTACTTAAGTCGCGCTATCGCTTTTTTATATTTTTCTTTATAACCCCGCCGGGAGTAAAATAGTATTTCTTTTACTATCGGCGTTTATACTACCTATTATTTATTTAAACCGCTAGATTAATATAGTTTAATAGCGTCTTTAGCTTATTTAAGCGGTAGATTTCGTTTTTAACTTCTTCCTTAAGTCCTTTATAAATCGTAGCTATAAGGGTATTATCTTCTTATTTAAGCTTAAAGGTTATCTATTAAAATTAAGCTATATAAGCTAATAAAGATATAACTTACTTAACGCTTCTTAATTTTTGCTTTGCTAATCGTTGCTTATTTATAATTCAACGTTTTTCGTAAAGCTTCTTTAAAGTTATCGAAATTCTTAAAAATATTCTTCGTCTCGGAATTCCTATCTTTAAGACTATTATTTATATAGTCCTTAAGAATTAGTTCGAACTATATTACTACTAAGCCTTATAAGTAACTAAATATAAATATAACCTTTATTTCTTCTTAATTTATTACAATAGGATAAAACTAAAAATAAGCTTTAAGAAAGGTAATAAACTTTTATAGTTTAGCTAATTCTTTAGTATAAGGTTTAAGAGCTTTAATCTTTAAAAGAGAACTACTATTTATAAAGCTTATAAGGGAATAAGAAAGCTTTAAATACCTCGAACTAGCTTATAGCTAACTAATTAGCTAAAGTATTATAGAAGTAAATATTTCTTTTTTTTATTTATTATAATTAGATAAACGTAATTATAATAAATACATTTTTTTACTTAATAGCTTAAAGAACTTACTAAGTATAAAAATACCAAGTATTCTTTATTAGAGCTATTAAGTTTATAAAAACTCTTATAAGCTAGTTTTATATTGCGGAACCCTTAGCGTTTTTTAGACGCTAAGTAGTAAGGCGTAATTTATTTAATTTAAGTTTACTAGTATAAAAAGGAGAAGAAGACTTAGTGCTAATTCCTAAACTAAATAAGGTAAGGGCATCTTATTATACGGATTTCTTAGATTAAAACAAGCTAAAAAAAAAAGAAAAAAAGGAAAGAAGTTAAAGGAAAGAAAAGGAAGGACCTCCTTTTATACTTTTTTAAGGCTATTAAAAGGCTCTCCTTTTATATGCTTTTATATGCTTTTATATACTAATCTATAACTTATACCTTATATAACTTATAAGGTTACTAAACTACTTCTTAAGGAAATAAAAATAGCTTATACTATCTTTATTACTAGTTATAAGTAATATACGCTTTATTACTTATAACTAGCCTATAAAACTAAATATTCTTATCTTAAAACCTTTTATAAGATTCTATCTTTTTTTAAAAAAAAGCCTCTTACCTTAGCTTTATACGAAGTATTAGTCGATTATATAAGGTATTAGTCGATTTATTTAATACTAATCCTATTACTAGCCGAAGCTAGCTTAAGCCGAATATAAGCGTGTTAAACTTATACCGCTTATAGCTAATACTAGCCGTCTTTAATTATTAAGCTATATCGTCTCTCCTTATAACTACTAGTATTTACTTTAATAGTTATAACTCGTACTTAGCGGTATTTACTTTACTAGTTACTCCTTTATATTTAGCGGTATCTACTTTACTAAATATAAGTACTTTTAGTACTTAAGATTACTAATAGAATAAAGTTTTTATTATATTATAACTATAAATGTTTTAGTTTAAAAATATATTACTTATACTTATATAACTTTTACTTTATTAATATTAGTTACCTCTTTAATTTAAAAAGTCTTATTTATCCTTAAAATCTTTATTAAGATGTTTTTTACTATTACTATATATAACTTATATTTTATAGCCGCTTTTAATTTAAAGATTTATTTTACTTACTTTTACTTTAACTAAGAAAAGTATACGACTATATTAAATATATTTATAATATCCTCGCTTAGTAAGCGCTTTATTATTATAGTAAAAAAGATATTAAGTACTATATTAATTATCTTAATTATAATTTTTTAGTTTTTAGTTTAAGATATTACCTATATTAAAACTATTATTAACATATATTTATATTTAAACGGAACTAGCTTTACTATTATATTATAGTATATAAGCCTTTTAAAGCTTATAGCTACTATTACCTTTATTTAACTTTATTTATTTAAGCTTTAAGCTTTTTCTTATCTTAGTCTCTATTACGGGCTGGGCCCTAGATTAGGCCCGGGCTGCGCCCGTGTAACCGACCCTTAATAGGCGTGGTTAATTAACTAGCTAGCAGCTTAGTTAATTCGTCTTCTTTTGCCTTGCCGCCGTCTAACGTAGTGGTTTAATTAAATGGCTGCCCCGCAGCAGCAACGAACAGTAGCATGACTACTGCTTTAGCCCCGTTAGGGCCAACCCGTTACAGTTAACTAAGCTATAATAAAGGGTCTTAGGTTCGAGACCTGCTAAAGGACTGGCAGGCGACGTTCGGCCTAGGCTTATAGCTGCCGGCTGGGGGAGACGACCTATCAGCCCCGCCTAGGGGTGGCGGGGTAGAGAGGGGGTAGTGTTACGGGCTGGGCCCTGGATTGGGCCTAGGCTGCGCCCGTGCAACCGACCCTTAATAGGCGTGGTCAATTGACTAGCTGGCAGCTTAGTTAATTCGTCTTCTTTTGCCCTGCCGCCGTCTAACGCAGTGGTTTAATTAAATAGCTGCCCCGCAGCAGCAACGAATAGTAGCATAACCACTGCTTTAGCCCCGTTAGGGCCGACCCGTTATAGTCTCTTATATATAACTTCTTTTATTATACTTTAAATAGCTATAAAAAGCTTAATATTAGCTTTTATTATAATTTATACGAATTTAACGTGTTTTTTAATAAAAAAAAAGTCTTAATTACTACTTATACTTAATTAAACTTTATATATAAAATAATACTTATAATTTTATTATAAGTCTTCTTTTTATTAATATTATATATAGGTTAATTAAGTTATATATTTAAGTATTACTATTTATATATATATATATTTCTATTTATATACACGCCTTATTTTTAAGATACGTACTAATACTAGCCCGCCTTGCTTACTTATAGTGCTTACGCTTAGTAAGTACCTATACCTTTTAAATGCCTACGCCCGCCCGCGCCTTAGCCCGCGCCTGCCCGCGCCTATATACGTAGCCCACACACGCAGCCTACACGCAGCCTATATGCAGCGCTCTCGGCTATAGCTTAATTCGCTTAAAAAAATATATCTTTAAAGCTCTTGCGAGATGCGCGTATAACGCGGCCCGTTAATTAATCCGGGCCCTCTACTAGTCCCGCGGGCGAAGTTATAGGCGCGGGCGGGTATTTAAAAAGTACGGGTACTTACTAAGTAGGCGTAGTATTAATAAGTAAGGAGGGCTAGCGCTAGTACGTATTTTTAAAATAGGGCGTGTATATAAATAGATATATATATATATATAAATAGAAATACTTATATATTATTGCTTTATTAAAGTAATACTAAAAGTATTAAATAGGAGGAAAGTATTAAGAAATAAGAGGTAAAAGGTAGGATAAAGATTTAATTTAAATTATTTAAAGGTCTAAGTTTTAGCTAAAAAAAAAAAAAGATTTATAAGTTAAAAAGGTATTAGCCGGATTATTATTATTTCTTTTTATGTTTTAAAGTAGACTTTTTCGCTTATTATTTACTAGCACTAAGTTTTTCTTTTTTTTATTAATATATAAAAAGCTATTAAATTTTAGTAAAATATTACGTATATACTATATAAGTTAAAGTAAATTATATAATTAAGTAAGGTATTTATCTTTTTTTAAGATACGCTAGTAATAAGGTTTTACTTCTTTACTATAAGTTAAGCTTTTTATTTAAGTATATTAAGCTTAAAGGCGTCTTATTATACTAAATATTTTCATTAATATTAGTATAAAGCGGACTACTTTTTTACTTATACTATTTTTAGCTATAATATAATATTGTTTTCAGGGGGTAACTAATACTATTAATTTAATTCTTAGTATTAATAAAAATTTTAAACGCGATATATACTTACTTTAAGCGAGTATTTAGTTTACGAAAAAGTTTTTTTTTTAAAAAAACACTATTATAAATATATATTATAAAGTAAATAGTATATTATATATATAAAAAGTATAAATATTAAAGCTTTTTACTTAACTTATTATAAAAGCTTAAATATAACTTTAGTTTTTATTTATATATATTAGCTATATAAGTATATAAAAGTATAAAGAAGAATTTTAAAAGTTATAACTTTATAGCTATATATACTAGTCTTAATTAAGCTACTACCTACTTATTTAAGAATGTCTACTCTTAATTAAGACTACTATAAAAGAATTATGCAGTTTAAACTTTTAAAGAGCTCCTCTATACCTCTTATATATACATTCCTTTTTAGCTAGGCCCTAACTAAAAAGCATATACGTATAAATAAGGAGTATATAGAATTTATAAGGTAGTATAGCTTATTAAGGCGCAGCGCTAATACTATATAATTAAGTGCGTATATCCCCTACGCCTACTTAGTAAACTCTTTAATATATATATATATATTATATATTATAAAGTAAAGCTATTTATATATTTATAAGGTAAGCTACTTACGTTATAATATATATTAAGCTTAAGGCTTTAAGATAGGTTATTTCGTTAAATTAAGCGAGCCTTACCCGCCTTACTTATATTACTAAGCCCGCTAGCGGCTAAGAAGCTGCTAGCAGGCCTTATATCTCTATATAAGTTTATCCTTATATAAATCTTACTATACCTCTTCTTCCTTATAAACGTCTACCTTTATTTTATCTTATTAAGCAGCTATACGCTCTTACGTAGCCGGCTTAAACGACTTATGCTATATATCTTATAAGAGCTCTTATAACAGCCCTTATAAGGGCATCGCGATAACGATTTCGTCTTATATAAGGTTAATCGGCTAAAGTTATAACTTATAAGACTCTTTAGCCTAAACTGCACCGGCGGGCTCGTTAGTAGAATTATCGTTAAAAATAAGCGTATATATAGCTCGTTAGTATGCTCGTAGTATCGCTATACCGGGCTTATAAAGATCGCCGTGCTATTAAAAGTATCTTAAGCCTCGTATAGAGGCTATCTTGCCCGTAGCCTTAATATTAAGTGCTAAAGGCGCTATTAAGAGCGGTGGCCTTATAGCTTCGGCACGTTTAAGGCTTTTTACGATATTATATACTAACGGCTCGCGCTGTATGCCGCGGGCCGTTTTTTTATGGTTAAGGGCGCCTTTAAGCCTCCCTTTACTCCGTATAACAACCAGCTTATATAAAGCGGCGTATAACGAAAACCTTATTCCGTTAGTAATCCTAAGTACTAAAAGTACTAATATCTAGTAAAGTAAATACCGCTAGATATAAAAGAGTAATTAGTAAAGTAAATACCGCTAGTTATAAGTTAAAACCATTTAAGTAAATACCGGTAGTTATAAGGAAAGACGATATAGCTTAATAGTTAAAGATAGCTAGTATTAGCTATAAGCGGTAAAAGTTAAATACGCTTATATTTATCTTAAGCTAGCTTCGGCTAGTAATAAGATTAGTATCGGATAAATCGACTAATACCTTATATAATTAACCGATACCTTATATAAAGCTAAGGTAAGAGGCCTTTTTTTAAAAGAGGATAAAATCTTATAAAAGGTTTTAAGATAAGGATATTTAGTCTTATAAGCTAGTCTTAAGTAATAAAGCGTATATTACTTATAACTAATAATAAAGATAGTATAAGCTATTTTTATTAGCTTAAGAAGTAGTTTAGTAACTTTATAAGTTATATAAGGTATAAGTTATAGATTATTATATAAAAGTATATAAAAGTATATAAAAGGAAAGCCTTTTAATAGCCTTAAAAAGGTATAAAAGGAGGTCCTTCCTCCTTCTTCCCTTAACTCTTTTCCTTTCCTTCTTTTTTCTTTTTTAGCTAGTTTTAACCTACGAAATCTATATAATAAGATACCCTTACTTTATTTAGTTTAATAATTAGCACTACGTCTTCCTCTCCTTTTTATACTAGTAAATTTAAATTATAGAAATTACGCCTTACTACTTAATATATAAAAAACGCTAAGGGTTCCGTAATATAAAACTAGCTTATAAGAGTTTTTACAAACTTAATAGCTTTAATAAAGAATACTTAGTATTTTTATACTTAGTAAGTTTTTTAAGCTATTAAGTAAAAAAAGGTATTTATTATAATTACGTTTATTTAATTATAATAAATAAAAGAAGAGATATTTACCTTTACGATATTATAGCTAACTAGTTAACTATAAGCTAGTTCGAGGTATTTAAAGCTTTTTTATCCCCTATAAGCTCTATAGATAGTAGTTTTATTTTAAAGATTAAAGCTCTTAAACCTTATACTAAAGAATTAGCTAAGCTATAAAAGTTTATTACTTTTTTTAAAGCTTATTTTTAGTTTTATCTTACTACGATAAATTAAGAAATAGTAAAGGTTATATTTATATTTAGCTACCTATAAGGCTTAGTAGCAATATAGTTCGAACTGATTTTTAAGGACTATATAAATAATAGTCTTAAAGATAAGAATTTTAAGATAAAGAATATTTTTAAGAATTTTAATAACTTTAAAGAAGCTTAACAAAAAACGTTAAGAATTATAGATAAGCAATAATTAGTAAAGTATAAATTAAGAAGCCTTAAGTAAGTTATATCTTTATTAGCTTCTATAGCTCGATTTTAATAAATAACTTTTAAGTTAAAATAAGAAAACGATACTTTTATAGCTACGTTTTATAAAGGACTTAAGGAAGAAGTAAAAGATAAAATTTACTGCTTAGATAGGCTAAAGACGCTATTAAACTATATTAATCTAGCGGTTTAAATAGACGATAAGTAATATAAATGCTAGCAGTAAAAGAAATACTATTCGACTTCCGGTAAGGTTATAAAGAAAAATATAAGAAAGCGATAACGCGACTTAAGCAACGCAATAAACCTAAATACCCTTAAAGCAAGCCCGCTAAAGCCCGCTAAGAAAGCTATTTAATGCTTTAACTATATAAAAGAAGGCTATATTATAAAAGATTATATTAAAAAGAGGAATTTCTTTAAAGAAAGGAATATACTTATTTATAAGAATAATGCCTTTTTAGCCTATAATCCGCGAAATACTTTACTATTACCTTTAATTAAGAATACTAAAAAAAATCAACGCTAAGCTTATTATACTAACCCTTAGTCTATTTTAGACTAGTTCGCTTATAAAGAGTCTTAATTAAGAAGAACTTAATAAAGAAATAAAGATACAAGCTAAATACTTAAATAACTAATAACGAAATGCTTTTAAGACTAAGGATAATTATAAGCACGGAACTTCCTTATAGACTATTTACGACGACGACGAAAACACTGCTTATTTTAATATAAACATTATATCTTTAAATATAGAAGATAATAGTAGCTATAATCTTAAAGACCTTAAGTTCGACGAAATAGATAAAGAGCTCTCTTTTAAGAAAGAAGATAGTAATAGGCCTTATACTCCTTTTAGAAAATATCTTAATATAGTTATAACTATTAAGGATAAGGCGTATAAGTAGCTATTTTAAACTAAATACTATAATAATAATTACCCTATATATCTTTTGGATAAGTAAGAAAGCGGCTAGTTTCTTAAATTAAGGAAGACTTATAATAAATCTGCTATAATAACTTAAGAACTTACTACTAATATTAAGGTTTTTATAAAAAACCTTAAGGAGGATATTAAAGTTAATAAAGAGGAACTTATATAAGAAAATACTAATAACCGAATTAAAATTAAATAACTTTTACTTTTTAAGTAGTATAATAAAACAACTATCGAAAACCTTTAAGGTAGTAACTTAGCTTTAACGAATAGGATTATAAAGGTAAAGGAAGATTATATATCTCTTTTTATATATATTACTAATTTAATAAAAGATAAAGATAATCTTAAGAAAAAGAAAAATAAGCTAGCTAATAAGCTAAAGGAAGATACGGAATTCCTTAACTTAGCTATTAAAGATACGTTTAAACGATATAGTAAATATTTTAAGCTAAATTATAATCTTTATAATAAGAATTATAATTTAAATATGCTTTTAAAAGTAAAAAGACTTTAAAAAGAAATGCTTAAGAATTAGTTAAAAGCTAAGTAAGACGAGATTAATAACTAAAAGCAATAAAAGGAAATCGATCGTAATAAAGGTATGAATATTATTAGTAAAGCAGTTAAGAACTATAAAGCTAGTAAGCATTTAGTTTTTAAAGCTTATAAAAAGCTTAGTTACTTAAATAAACTAATTCTATAGAAAGTATTAGGATTTACGAAGAAGTCGGTAGATAAAGTAAAAAACTAATAAGCCTAAGAATAATAAGGCTATTTCTTAATAAAAAGAACTTACTTATATTAAATAATAATTCTTAAAGTATAAAATAACTTTTTTATTAAATTAAAGAAGATATCGCCTTAACGTATTAGTAAATTGCAGTACGATAAGTAGTAACATTTACCTTATAATAGTAAATTATCTAAATTTATATTTTAGAAAAAACGGATAAGCCTTATATACTTTTTTTAGTAAAAGGATTACCCTTTAAGTATAATAATAGTAAGATTATGCTAAAGACTAATCCTTTAAAATATATAATTAGGATTTATAGCTTTAGAGATTCCTTTAATATCTTAGCTATTAGCTATAATATTATATTAAGACTACCCTTTTAACGGAAATATAATCCTATAATAAATTAAGATAAAGGCCTTTTAAGGTTTAAAGACAATACCTTAAATATTTATCTTTATAGTTTAATAAAGGATAACCTTAAAATAAAACCCTCGAATAATTTAAATATAGCAATACCTAATAAAAACAATATAAGGAATAGTAATAATAAGGATAACAAAGCTTCTTATATAAATATAAATATCGTATTAATAGATATTATAACGAAAGATAATAAGACGATTAGTACGACTAAAGATAATAAGACTATAACTAGTATAATATAAGCAAAAACGACGCTAAACCTTAATAAAGTTATTAAAAGCCTTAGAAATAATTATAAAGCTACTTATAATTTATTAAAAGAAAATTTATTAAATACTTTAAAGGATATTAAGTAGTAATACCTTAAGTAAAAAGATAAGATTAAGAAGAAACAGAATAAGAGAAAGACTAAGAATAGGATATATAAGATTAGCTTATAGTATTCGGAAGGTACTATTAGCTTTAAATAACTTTAAGAGCGAATATAGTATATAAGACGTTCGGAAGGTATTATTAACTTAGAACACCTTAAAAATCGTTATTTAAAAAAACTTAGAAATATACTAAAGAGATATTTCGATATAATTACGCCGCTACTTAAAGATAAGCTATTACTATAAGGTAGTTAGGATTATAAAATTAAGTTAAAAGAAGGCTTTTAGCTTAAATTCCGTAAGATATATAACTTAAATAAGAAGTATTTAAAGTTATTAAATATATATATCGATAAAACCCTACGAAAAGGTTATATTAAAGAGTCTAAAGTAAAATATAAAGCTCTTATACTATTTACTCTAAAGAATAGTAAAGATAAAGAAAAAACTCGACTTTATATCGATTTTAGAGAAATTAATAATAATACGATAAAGGACCGGACTTTATTACCTCTTATAAGCGAGATAAAAGATAGATTAGCTAATAAGCAATAGTATACTAAAGTTAACTTTAAATCTGCTTATAGCTAAATACGTATTAAAGAAGGAGATAAATTTAAAATAGCCTTTAAAACGCGATATACACTTTACGAATTTTTAGTTATACCTTTAAGATTAATTAATATACCGGCAAACCTTTAAAAGAGAATTAATATTATACTTAATCCCTATTTAAACCGTTTTTATACGGCCTATTTAAATAATATTATTATATACTTTAACACGCTAAAGCAATATTATAAAGAAGTTAATATAGTCTTAAAAGCGTAAAGAAAAGCTGGCTTATATATTTTACTAAAGAAATATAGCTTTTATATATAAAAAGTGGAATTTTTAAAGTATATAATTACTTCTTTTTATATAAGGATAGACCTATAAAAGATTTTAGTAATAAAAGATTAGCGAATTCTTATAAATATTAAGGAAATTTAAAGCTTTATAGGATATATAAATCTTTATAGGTGTTACGGGCTATACCGTAAGAAGAGCTATAGTTACACTATAGCGAATAACTAAGAGTCGGGCCGACGTATAGCTAAAGTCGTATAAAGCTCTACCTAAACTCGGCTTAACTTCGACCCGAACTCGACCTAAGTACGGGCTGCTTAAGCGACCCTTATATAGTACAGAGCTATATAGCTTAGATAGAGATTTCCCCCTTCCCTCTCTAGCTTTAGATAAACAATTATTCGGCTACGTGCTACTAAACTAAGTGTACGTAGGCCCTTAATATATCTAAAGCTCCTTTTAAACGAGGTTATACGACTTAAGAAAAGACTCGCTAACTACGATATAGCGCGAGTAAGAAGCTTACTTAGTATAAGGGGGCTATGCCTATAAGGCCTAGGAGGGAGGGCTAAGAGAGGCCGACATCTAAACGAGGGTTAAATAAGCGATCCTCTCGCTATAAGCAGGGGCCGTTAAAATAAGCTACTAAGTTTAAGCAAGCTAGCAGCAGATCTAATAGCTAATAAGCTAGTTTAGGGCCTTAATATAAAAGCTAAAGGAGACGGTAAGGATATATATATAAAGAGGGGCTAGCCTATTAATCGGTAGTTTAATGCTACCTTATAATACGATAGCGGGGGCCGTAATACCCGTAACGGAGAAGGAAGCAATAAAGAAAAAGGATTAGCGGAAGCCGCTCCTAGCGCTAAGGAAATTCGACGGCTAGCGGCGCCACTTTACGCCTTAAGCACGATATATATAAGAGAAGTGCGAGATCGACTAAGACTTCTTCTTAAGTTTAAAGGAGGTTTTTTACTTAATTTATAACTACCTAAATATAGGGCTATAGCAAACTATAGCGACTTACTATAGTACCGGCGCGGACTAAGGTTACGACTAGTAAGAATTCCTTAAGTACCTTAATTCGATCTACCTTAACGTCGATATCTAATCGCGGGCGGCGGCGGCTATCCGCACGATTAAATAAGGAGAGAATTAAACGTTCGCGGCGTTCCTCCTTAAGTTTAAGCAAAGGCTCTTTAAGGTAAGAGGGGGGTCGTAGCTATACGATATATAGATCGTGTTCTTAGAGGGCGCCTTAGGCCTTCGCCTTAAGGAGGCGCTTACGACGGTCGACCTCTTAACCTTAAGCTTCTTAGTATATACTAATCGGGTAGCGTAGATCGCGGTAAAGCTAAAAAGGGTTTAGTAAACTAAGCAGCCGTTTTAAGGCCGGAAGAAGGCAATAGAGGGAGGGACCTAAAACCGAAAAGACTTAAAAGGTAATACCTTAATAAGTAGAATTAACGCTATAACCTAGCCGGGAGGAGGATAAAGCCGGCTTAATATATAAAGGTATTTCGCTTACGGGATAACGGGGCATATCGCCCGCTTCTATAAGAAAAAGAAAGAAGGAACCTTATAGGTAGCCGTAGCTACGATTAAAGAGGTAATTAAAGTAGATTCCGATTTAAGAAAAGAGGAACCTTAGTATAAAGTCGGGCGTTAAAGGAGAAGGAGAAATAGTAAGCGGCTTAAAGGTTAATAAGGAAGCACCTTATGCTAAACTTAGTACTGCTTAAGGTTAGTATTAATAAAAAGAAAGGGCTTAACGTACTTATAGATATAGGCTATAACTACTATACCGTAGTAAGTAAGGGGGTAGCGATAAGGCTATAGATACCCTTCGCGGATAGGACAAGGAGGCTACTACGGCCTTTCTTAAAGGATATACTAACGCTTTAAATAAAAAGGATCGTAGCGTTTAAGATAGAGATTAACGGGCACTTAAAATAGATATTTGCCTATATAGTACTAAAGTTAAGCTATAACGTGTTCTTAAGGAGACCGTAGATAAAGAAGAACGAGGTAGTTTACGACGCCGGGGGGGATCGGATTTAGCATAGAAAAGCGGGGATTTAGATCGGCCTTTAAGGATTAAAAAAAGCTATAAAGATCGCGAATATCTAAAAGGCGAAGCTAGTAAGCGCCTTTATCTTCGCGGCGGAGTGCTAATAGGAAAGGGCCTAAAGGGATAGCTAAGGGCGATAATAAGCGCTTAATATAAAGGCGGTTATAATAAAGGACGTAAAGAAAGCCCTCTAGCTAAAAACGCCGGTTAACCTAGCGGACTATATCCCGGCTTAAGCATTATAAGCTTATCTAGACCTTTTCGCACCTATAAAGGCACTTAAGTAGCCCCCGTTCCGACCGGGCGTAGACTATAAGATCTATCTTACTTTAAATAAGGACGGTAAGGAACCGCTACTACTATAAGGGCCCCTTTACGATATATTAAAGAAAGAACTCCTTATCTTCCGGAAGACTTTAAATAAGCTACTAAAAGCGAATCTTATCCGCTTAAGCAGTTCGTTAGCCGCGGCGCCGGTATTATTTATAAGGAAGGCCGATAGCTAACTACGCTTTTACTACGACTACTAAGCCTTAAATATAATTACGAAGAGGGACCGGTATACGCTACTATTAATTATAGAAACGCTAAGGATATTAGCGAAGGCACATTAGTTTACGAAACTTAACGTCGTCGTAGCGTTTTATAAGATTAAAATCGTAAAGGGCTACGAGTTTAAGATAGCCTTTCGGACGAGGTTTAAACTATTTAAATAGTAAGTATGCTTATTTAGCCTTATAAAAACGCCGGCTACCTTTTAGCGCTATATTAACTAAGTGCTAAAGGACTACTTTTATAAGTTCGTTATAGCGTATATAGACGACGTTTTAATCTACTCGTTAAGGTCGCTCCGCGATTACTAAAAGAAGGTAGCGAAGGTGCTTAAAAAGTTATAAGAGGTAGGCCTTATACTAGACTTACGAAAATGCGACTTTATAACGAAAGAAGTAAAGTACTTAGGTTTTATTATATAGGCTAGGGGTAAGGTTTAGTGCGACTTAAAGAAGATTTAAGCTATCCGGACGTAGTAAGCGCTAAGGAACGTAAGGGGCGTTTAAAGCTTCTTTAGGTTTGCGAATTACTACTATGCCTTTATCCCGCTTTACGCTAAGGCCTCGCGGTGCTTAGACGGTCTTTATAAAAAGAACGCGACGTTCTTATAAACTAAGGAGCATTAAGCTACGTTTAAGTTTATCCGAGAGGCATTTTATAACGCGCTAGTGCTATAGCTATACGACCTTAAGAGGGAAACGTACTTAGAGGCAGACTGCTCCGGATACGCGATAAGCGGCGTGCTAATATAAGTAAGACTAAACGGGATATAACACTTAGTTAGGTTTTTCTCGAAACGACTTAATATAGCGGAGTATAATTACCCGATTTATAATAAGGAGTTACTTACGATTATATAATACTTAGACTTTTAAGGGGTAAAGTTATATAATATGCTAGCGTTTATAGTGCTAACGGATTATAGGAACTTAAAGTACTTTATAATAAAGAGGAAGTTAAATAAAAAGTAAAGTAAATAAGCGATAAAGCTCGCCTTATATAACTTTATATTAAAGTACCGCTTAAGGAGGTTAGCGGTAGTACTTAACGCTTTATCGCGCTGCGACTAAGATAAGCTAAAAGGGGTATTTAATAAGAGGGAAATAAGACGCGTAGTATAAATAATCCCGGATAGCGCGCGATTAATAAGATATCGGGTTTCCCTTAGCGGTAAGCACGCGAACCTCCTATAACGATTAGTATAAAAAGAACGCACTATCGCGATAATGCGGGAGGGGGATAAGGACATAGGGTTAATCGCTTACGTAAGTAAGGCGGACGACCCTATACCTCGGGATAAAAGCGGGGCGAACGAAAGCGGAGTTTAGCTAAAACTTAACCTAAACTTAAGCTAAGATACGCCTAAGAAATAAGCACGACCGGCCCGTATATTTAATAAGTAGGATATTTAAGAGCGGTAGATAGCGATACTATAAAAAGATAAAAAGTACTAAGTAGTATTTTAAGTAGTGCGGAACGGCAACTAGTCGCTTGCCTTAAAATAGTAATTAAAGGTTTAAGTAAGTAAGTATATAATTAATATAAGGGGGCGCCTTTGCTTTAAAGACTAACTTTAAGTGCTAGGTAAGGCTTAATACGTTAAGGAGGGGGAGGACGAAAAGCTAAATAAGCTCCGGGTATTAATCGCTTAGCAGACATACGACTTAATAGCGGTAGGATACTTAAGGCGTAAGGGGACGCTTACGATATTAGCTTAAGAGTTCTTTTAGCCGGGCTAGTCGTTAATAGTGCGCCGGCTTATCGCGAACTACGGGCTATGCGGTAAGGGGTATATTTAAAAGCAACTTTAAAAGGGGCTTCTTTAACTATTACCGCCCTTTATATAGCCGTTCGTATACTTAATAATAGACTTTATAGTCGACTTACCGCCGATAAGGACTAAGGGCTCTTAAAACCTTTAAGTAATAATAGACCGGCTAATAAAGGCGATAACTTTAAAAGCGATGCTAATAATAGGAGCAGCAGTATATACTACTAAGTTCTTATAATCCTACTTCCGCTTTTATAAAATGCTAAAATCTATTATCTCGGATTAAAGGATAAACTAAATAAGGCAATTTTAAAAGGAATTCTACTAATAGACTAAGGTTTAAAGGAAGCTAAGTTTAGCTTACTACCTATAGACCGATAAAGCGACGGAGCGCGCGAACTAAGAGGTATAAGCATACCTCCGCGTATATATCTACTATAAGTAAGACGACTAAGGGGCATAGCTACCTTATGCTTAGGCGGCGCTTAATAATTAAGTAGTATCGATAACGGGTATAAGCCTTTTCTTCGCTACGTACGGGTACGATATTAAGCTAATCTAGATCGTATAAAAAGAGGGACCGCTTACGCTAAACGCGGAGAGCGTATAGAGCCTCGTATAAAGAATAAGGGAAGTCGCTAACTTCCTTTAAACGGCGATTGCCGCGTCGTAAGTAAGGTAAAAGGAGATAGCGAACTAGTCTTATATACCGGCGGAAAGACTTTAAGTAAGCGATAAGGTATAGCTAAATATAAGGAAGTATACTACGGATAGGCCTTACCGGAAGCTTAACTAGCTATACTAAAAGTATACTATAATAAGGGTAGTTAGCTTATATATAGTAAAACTTAATATACTAAGGAGGGTATATAAAAGACTATATATAAAGTTCCTCCGCTATATAGCGGATAACCCCTTACTTAGCTAAGTAGTCGATAACTATTAGCTACCGCTAGTAATCGGGGAAGATAACGAACTAAAGTATATTGTAGAGAAAATTAAGTAAGCCCGGTAAAGATAGATTAAAAAGGGGAGGTAACGCTAAGTCTTAATAAAGTAGTATAAGTACGCTAACTTAATATAGTAGCTAATTAGCGACTTTTAAGATATAATCGCCTTAAAGGAATTTAAGGAACGATATAATAGCGCATTAAAAAACGATAAGGGCGAAGTAAAAAGACAATAATAGGCTAAGTAAGGGAGCGGGAGATAGGATAAGAGAGCTAGTAAAGAAAAAGACGAAAACTAAGAAAAATAAAAAAAAGTTTCGGGCTATACTTAGCAAGCATTAAAACGATTTTAAACGATAAATATAAAGAAGATACGCTATAAACGCATACTATATAAGGATAATAACTAAATAGATAACGGATATAATAAGATATAATAAGATATAAAGTAAATACGGATAAAATATATAAAGAACTAAGACTCGATTTAAGTAAGCTACTTACTACTAACTAATACTAATAGATTAACCTTAAACGTTAAGGTATATCTAGGCCTAGCGCGCTATAATAGCGGCGCGGGCTAACTCCGCATACTATAGCAATCGTTAATAATATCCCTCTAGCCGGTATCTATTAAAGATCGGAGAATATATATATAGGTTAGCGCGATAGTCCTTAAACGTCCTTTAAGATGTATAGTCTTAAAGCGCGTTAGCAGCGGCAATTATAGCGCCGGTATACTAATATCGCGTTAGCGTTATATTATATAAAGTCTAAGAATAAGGACGTATAGGCAAATAGCGTAACCCGGCGCGGGCGTAGGCAAAACAATTATAAGCGCGGGGCAAGGCTTAATTTTAATAAGCGCTATACTAAGTATCCGTATTAAGAGACGCTATACGTTTAACGCACGCGAGGTAAGGGGGGCGCTATATAGTAGTGCTACGTATTACGCTCCGCTTACTAAGCGACGGCGGCGGGCGTAAAGACTAATACGAGGGCGGCAGCGTATAGTCGCCGGGCGTGCTAAGGGGCGCCGGATAGGTAGACGCCTACGATACGGCGGGAGATAGGGCGCGGGGAGATATAGTAAATATATTAAGGCGCGGCGCGACGGAGCTATTATAAGAGGGGGCGCGCGCGCGAGAAGATTAATAATTAAAGAAAAAGAAAAGAGAAGGGAGGGAAAGGGAGAGAGGAAGGGTATTTATACCTAGAAACCGTAAGCGGCGGGAAGGCAAGGCGTGCCTTAAGCACTAATAATAGCGGTAAGTAAAGAGGATACGTTATACCGCCTTAGCGCTACTTAAGATAACGTAGCGGCGTAAATAGGCGAGCGTATAACGTATTTAATGCCGTAAGGCGACGTTAGTTAAGGGAGTGCGTTAATATATAACTATAAGCACGATAAGGATAACCGCACCGATTAACGTTAAGCGCGAAGCGGGGGGCGGGGCGACGACGTTATATACCTTAGTGCGCGATGGCCTAAAAGGGGGATAGTGTTATAGGCTATGCTATAGGAAGAGCTATAGTTATACTATAGCGAATAACTAAGAGTCGGGCCGACGTATAGCCGAAGTTATATAGAGCTCTACTTAAACTTAGCCCGACTTCGACTTAAACTCGACCTAAGTACGGGCTGCTTAAGCGACCCCTATATAGTATAGAGCTACGTAGCTTAGATAAAGATTTCCCCTTCCCTCTCTAGCTTTAAATAAATAAATATTCGGCTACATACTACTAAACTAAGTATATACAGGCCCTTAATAATAAGAAGTTTATATTAGACTTTTTTAAGATAATTATACTAATTATAATAGTATTAAAAAAAGCTAAAATAGACCCTTTTAAGTAGAACTTAAAAAGAAACGAAGCTTTTAGAAAAATTAAGGGATTACTTATTAAACAACTTATATTAAATACTTATAATATAGAGACGCCGTTAAATTTAAAAATAGATACTTCTAACTTTATATTAAGCGCGTTGCTAAGCTAGTATAATAAAAACAATATTCTTAAACTAATAGCTTTTTACTTAAAAAAGCTAGTAAGTATAGAGATTTATTATCTTATTTATAATAAAGAATTCTTAGCTATTATACACGCTTTTAAACAATTTCGGCATTATATTTTAAGAAATAAATATAAACTTAAAGTTTATATAGATTATAAGAATGTTAGTTATTTTGCTAAAACGCAGTAGTTAAATGCTAGGTAAATTAGATAGGCTAAATTTCTTTTAGAATTTAACTACGAGAATATTTATAAGAAAGGTTTTAAGAATACCTAAGCTAATATAATTAGCTAATAACCGGACCTTAACAATAAAAAAGAGCCTTATAAAGAGACCTTATTCTTTTTTAATAATAATAGTAATTTAAAGTAAAAGATGTTATATATAATATTTAATATATAAGGAGATCTTAATACTTTAAAATTACCTAAGAATTCTTATAAGAACTTAAATAAAAAAAGATATAAGAATCTTAAGTAAGAGGGAAAAATAGCGTTTTATAAAAATAAGCTATTCCTTACCTTAAAGACTAAGAAAATAGTTATAATAGATTTTTATTCGCACTCTTTATTTAAATATTAAGGTATTACGAAAACGTATAATAAAATTAAAAACTATTATAATACCTATAACCTCTATAAGAAAATCTTAGGAATTATTAAGTTATACGAAGTATATAATAAAAGTAAGGCTATATAATATAAGCCTTATAGTAACTTAATTCCTCTAAAAGTTCTTTTAAGACCTTAAGACTTTATAGCCTTAAACTTTATTATAAAACTACTAAAGTCTATAGATCTTATAACTAGTATAAAATAAAATTCTACTTTAGTTATAGTTAATTATCTTACGAAATACAGCTATTTTATTTTAACGTATAAAGCTATAAACGTAGAAAAGTTATCTTATACTTTTATAAGATATATTATAGCTAATCGAGGACTTTTAAGTTCGATTATTTTAAATAAAGATCGGAAATTTATTTTAAATTTCTAATAAGGCTTAACGCGAGCCTTAAGTATAAAGCATAAATTATCTACTGCTTTTTACCCTCTTATAGACGGAATAATAAAACGATTAAATTTAACGCTTAAGCAATACCTTAAAAGCTATATAAATTATTAGTAGGATAATTAGCTTTCTAAATTGCTTATAGTATAGTTAGCATATAATAACTCTTATTCTAAGCCTATTAAAAATACTCCGGTATTTGCGAATTATAGCTTTATACTTAAAGCCTATAAGTCTTCTTTACTTAAAGAAGTTATAGCCGAAAAAGCTATATTAAACTTTAAGTGGTTAATAAGCTTATATAGATTTATAAAATCAGATTTAGAATTTATTACTAAGAAGATATAGTATTACGATAATAAGAAATAGTCTTTAAAACCTTTTTTATTAAAAAGCGATAAAGTATATCTTTTAATAAGAAATCTTAAGACTAATAAACTTAATAAGTCTTTAGATTATAAGACAATAAGACCTTTAAAAGTTATAAAGAAAATAAGAAAGGTTAATTATAAGTTAGAACTTATAAATAGTTTACTTATATACTTTATTTTTAATATATTTTTATTAAAACCGACTTTATAAGAAGCTAAGGTAGCTAAAGAGTTAGACTTAAAGAGAGTTAAAGAAAGCAAATATATAGTAAAGACTATACTTGCTAAAAAGATAGAAAATTAAGAATACTTTTATTTAGTAAAGTAAAAGGACTATCTTAGTTCGGATAATACTTAAGACACTTATAAAGCACTTAAGAAATACTTTAAGAAAGGTTAAGGATTTTAATCGATAAAACCCTTAAGAGAAAGTATTAGCTTCTTTAAGCTAAGATTTCTTTATTATCCTAAATAGTAAAAGTAAAAGGAAATCTAAATAAGATTTTTCTTTAAAAAAGATCTATAAAGATAAAAGATTAGTATTTTCTTTAAAGAATTCTTAAGGTTACTTTCTTTAAAGTAGGATTTCTTTAAATATTTAGATAGTACCTTAAGGTTATAAAATAATCTATAAAAAGAAAACGTTTATCTTTTTAGGTTTAAAAAGACCTTAAAAAGGGGAATATATAACGGAAACCCTATTCTATTAATAATCCTAAGTACTAAAAGTATTAATATTTAATAAAGGAAATACTACTAAATATAAAAAAGTAATTAGTAAAGTAAATACCGCTAGTTATAAGTTATAACTATTAAAGTAGATACTAGTTATTATAAGGAGAGATAATATAGCTTAACGGTTAAAGATAGCTAGTATTAGCTATAAGCGGTATAGGTTAAATACTATTATTAAGTAAATAGAGGCTAGTATATAAGTGCCGTCCGTAGTATTATAGTAATAAGCTATAAAGAGCCTGCCTATATACGGCGGGTCTATGTTTATATATACGGGCCCGGCCCTCCTTATATATTAAGGCTTAAGCTATAGCTTAAGTCCCTATAACCTTATAAGTTAAAGACTTTAATATAATACCTCTGCTCTTTATACCGCGCTATATAGTTCGGAGCTATTATAAGGGGCTATTAGCTATTATAAAGCGCTGCTTAGTCCGCGGCCTAGTAAGCGCTAAACTCGCATTATAGTAAATAAGGCCGTATAATAGTAAGTTTAATAGCCTTACCCGCCGCCGCCGCCCGCCCTTAATCGGGCGGCTACTTATTAAGAGGCCCGTCTGCTTATTAAGCGGGCACCTTATCCGCTTTAAATAGCTTAACGGCGTATTAAGCGGCCTGCTTGCTATTATAATGTTCCGCGCCTTAAGTTAAGGACTAAGGGGTATAAATACTCTATCCCTCCGCCTTTAACCCCCCTTTCCTTCCTCCTCCTTTTAAACTAGTAATAACTATAGTAGTAGTAGTAGTAGTAGTAATAGTAGTAGTAGTAGTAGCAATAATAATAGCAATAACAATACTATAAGTATCGCCCTTTAGTATACGAAGTAAATGCCTTTAAGCTAACCCTTATAAAAACAATATATTATCTATATTATTAGTGCTTATATTAAAGCTCCTTAACGATATTAAGCTTAAGTACTATACTTATACCGCTACCGCCGCCTATATCGCCGCCGCCTCCTTAGCTATACTTATGCTTATAATACCCTTATAAGTAACTATACTATCGCTAGCCCCCGCGACTTTACCCCTTAATAGCCCCTTTATTACCTTTAAGACCGCTAAGTTAAGCGCTATAAGTCCGCTCCCTTAAGTACGCTATCCTTATACTAACTTATAACTTAATATAAGTAATAAGTATTACTTAGCGCCGCTTATAATAAGTCCTATATACGCTATTTATTAAGCGGCTATACTTATTATAAGTAGGCGGGTCGCTTTAATAGTAGCTACTTCGCTTATACTTATACCGGCCGCGCTTATAAAGCGGCTCCGGCCGTCCTTACTACTACTAAGATAGCTTAAAAGGCCGACTTTAGTAATAAAGCGGTTAAAGCATAATTAAAAGCCGCCGCCGCCGCTTATTATTACCTACGCTCGCTTAAGCGGATAAGTTATATACTTAAGTAAGTCCCCCCCTCTTTTTCTTCCCCCCTCCTTATTATACTTACCGTAGCGACTAGCGCTAACTATCCTTAGTTAAGAACACTACCTTTATAGCGCTATTAGCAGTGCCTTTATCTATCCCCGCTACCCCTATCTTAGCCGTCCGCACTACTTATAGTAGCGCCGCCGCCGGCCTTATTATGCCCGCCGCCGCCGCCGCCCCTTTTAACCCCTTTACTACCGCCGCCGCTTAGATATCTAAGCTAAAAGGCTATCTCCGCGCCTTAAAGGCCGCCGCCGCCGCTTTTAAGGAGGAGGGGGAGAAAGAGGAGGGGGAGGATAAAAATAGCAATAAGGAAAAGACTAAAGATAAGGATAAGTAGTATAGGCCTTAGTCGCTTAAGCTAAGCGGCCTTAAATATAACTCCTTTTTCCTTTTTACTTTATAAAACGCTATAAATAATAAAAAAGCTAAGGTTACCTCTTATTTCTACTTAAAGGAGAGCTGCTAATCGCTAAGCTTATTATTTTTATTTTCTAGCTTATAAAAGGCTTTAAACTTATTTAAAGTATTAACGCCTGCGAGCTTTTATATAAGCTCTTAAGTTAGGTTTAAGTAGCTACGCTACTTAATAAGCACCTCCCGCCGCTTACTTTTACTTACTTTCCTTTAATAAGCTACTTTTACTTCCTTAATTATAAATTCCTCTTCCCCCTTAACTAAGATTATAAGGGGCTTAAGGTCTATAACCGCTTAATTAAATAAGGGGTGTTAAGCCGCTTAGCGTAATAAGTCTATATTAATCTTATTATATATTCTTAAAGGTAACCTTTTAAGCTTTATAACTTATAAGCTAATAACTCTCTATACTATAAACTTTATATATAGTTAGTTAAGCTTCTTTTTTAATCGGCTAGATTAATAGTTATAAAGGTTTAACTAGACTTTATCCCTTAATATAAAACTTTTTACTAAAGACTTAGACTTATTAGCATACCGCTTTTAATCTTACGCGGCCGCCGCTATTACTAATTAGTAATAGTCCGTAGTCTCTTTAAGTTTTTAAATAAAGCAAGTAGCTTAAGCTTTTAATAAGGCGGCTAAGTACTTTTCCGCCGCTATATCCGCTACTTAAGGTATTAAGGAGGGGGGTTCGAAGCTATATAATATAAAAAAGGGGTTATGCTAATAAACGCTTTAAGCCTATTATTTAAAGCAAGCTATATAGCTAGGAGCTAATAGTCTTAGTCTGCTTAGTTTTAAGCTACTATAGCTTATAAGTAGGCCTATACCTTTTAATTAATGCGTTTTAAGCCCTTATTAGTTTATAAGTAATACGCGGAGCTAAGTAGCTAAGTAACTTAAAGCAGCTTATAAAGGTATTATTAAAAGCGCCCCGTTTAGTTAAAGCCTTTATCGCTTAAAATTAAGGTAGGCTAGCTATATATCCGCGCTTAGTACTAAAAGAAACGTTTTATATATACCTCCGCTTTTATAAAAAGCATTAGCTTAAGCATTACTTCCTTATTAAAGCGGTCCTTAATAACCTATATATAGCGATTCCCCCTTAATATAAGCGGAAGGTCTGTTATAAAATCTATTTAGATATATATCTAAAACCGGTTTAAGATTAGCAGCTACTTTAAAAGCCTTTTATAAAGCGCCCGCTAAATCTTTATACGGCTATAGATATTATAGTTATAAAGGAAGCGGCGTATATAATACTATATAAAGGGCTAATAAAAGTCCTTTGCGAGCCTTACCGCTATACCTTATTAGCTAAGGTAGCCGATAATATTAAAGTCGTAGATTAGCTATATTAGCTTCCCTTAAAGCTCGTTCCTTAGCTTATCCTCCGGCGGGGCGTTCCTTTTATCGGCTTCCGTCGTATAAAAGGCGCCTAGTACCTATAACCTACCCTTTTAGCGGAGGTACCCCCTTAAGTCGATATAGCAGTCCGCTACCTATACCTTTAATCGTAGCTTCGGATTTAAGGAACGCGCGCTGGATTTTATAGCGCGCCGCACGCTCTTATACGTATAGTCCTAAGAAGCTAGCTTATCTTAAAGACGCTAAAGCCCCTTATTTTAAAAGACCCTCGCTGCTTAAGCGCTTAAGCTTACTTAGTCCTTTAAACCTAGCGCTTAAAGAGGCGTTAATAAGGAAGGTAGGATACTTACTTTTAATATAGTAGGCGGGTTTACCTTATTAAACGAGGGGGTTAAAGGCTCCTTAACGAGGGCACTAAATAAGGGGGTTAAAAGCTCCTTAATAAAGGAGACCTTAATATATATATATAACGCCGCTTATAAAATAAGCTATAGATCTTATACCTTAATATCCGCGTTTATAGTACGGTCTTAATCCCGCTAAGAAAGCGCGTTTAAGATAGCGGAGTTTTAACCTAGCTTATACTTAATCTAAAAGTTAAAGTAAGATAGGTACTTAGCTTAATAAGCCTACTGCTTAAAGAGGTGCTAGCGGGTTATAAAATACTTAAGGTTTTAGTAGTCTATAAAGACTTCGAAGCTCTTATAACTACGGAGCTCCGCTTACTATTACTTAAAATAGCTAATAATAGTAAGTATCTCTTTATTATAAATAGTATAGTTCCTTTCCGCCGGAGTTAGCTTCTTTAAGTAAAAGGCTATAGGATGCTTCTGCCTTTTTACCTCTTATAAAAGCGTGCCTTTAAGCGCTTAGCCGCTATAGTCCGCTTTTATTATAGTAATATAGTTAAAATCCTATTAAAGTAGTACTAAGGCCTACGAAAATAGGTCCTTAAGTATATAGAACGCACCTTCTTATATAGGTCCTTAATAAAAAGCTACCTTTTTTCTTATAATCTCGTTTAATAGTATAACGATTTTAGAAAACCTATAGATAAATATATAGTAGTAATTAGCGAAGCTTAAAAAGCTCTGTATGCCGGTTTATATTATTAAGGCATCTTAGTCTTAAATCGTCTATATCTTAACGGGGTCCGCTTAAATGCCCGCGCCGGTATAGATTATAAACTTAAGGTATTTTACACGCTTAACCTTAAACTCGCACTTATTTAAATTAAGGTATAAGCTATATAGGTAAAGGCGGTTTAAGAATTTCCGCACTTTTTATATATAGTCCTTATATAAGCTACTACTATAAATAAGAATATTATCGATATAAGCGGAGGCGAACTTATTAAGGAAGTCGCGAAAAACGTTATTAATATAACGTTAAAAGGTAGCCGGGGTCTTAATAAGACTAAAAGGGGTTATTAGCTACTTAAATAAGCTATAATAAGTATAAAAGGCCGTCTTTTACTCCTTACCCTCCGTAATCTATACCTTATAAAACGCCTATATAATGTTAAGCTTAGTAAACTACTTCGCCTTTAATAAGTTATAAAGCATATTAAAGATTAAGGAGAGCGGGTAACGGTCTAGCTATATAATTATATTAAGGGCTTAATAGTTATAATAAAAGCGGATTCCGCCCTTTAGTTTCCGGATAAAGAGTACCAGGGCGCCTACCTTAAAGCTACTCGCCCGGATAAACCCCTTATTTAAAAGGTCCCGAAAGGTTTTCTTAAGTACTAATAACTCGGCTTAGAATATACTATATAGCGGCTTAAAAGGCGCGGGGAACTCCCTTCCTTACTTATCTATATAGATAAGGATCTTATAGTTAACTTCCGGCTTATAAAGGTTAAGCTTATCGGCTTTATGCTTTATAAAGAGCGGCAATAAGTCGTAGAAGCGCTAAGGGATTACCCTCTATAAGTCTATAAGCGATTTTAGCGTCTTAGTCTTTAAGGCCTTATCGATATCTATAAGGCTTATAGCGTAAATCGCCGCGTTAGCGGCGGCCTTACCTTTTTAGTATATAAGCCGTTTAACTATACCTATAAAAACTAAGGTAAGCACCTTAATAGCGTCGGCTAGCCTTAGTATAGCCCCCGTCTCCTTAAAGGCGCCGTCGATATAGCGTAACTATATCTCCGCTAAGCTAAACTATAGCTTTTTTTAGTGCGGAACTAAAAAGGACTACGTATATATAAGCTAAGGCTTCCTTAAGATTTAAGGGAATTTAAGCTTTAAGATTATATATACTACGATAAGCCTTAAATAGCCGGCTACTTTTATAGCTAGCTAAGTAATACTTTTAATCTTTATACCCTTTATTATGCTTAAGGCGCCCTTTACTTAGCGCGGGGTAATCCTCTTAATAAGTACTTATATTTAACGTATAAACGCCTTATTTACTATAGTATAGCACTAGCATCCCTTATCTATAAAAGCGGTAAGAGATTTAAACTAATTAAGCATAACTTATATTAAAGTAAGATCCTTTTTTATATAAGCTACTAGCTCCTACCTTACCTATACTAATAACTACGGCTCCGGGGCCTATCTTTACCCTAGAGCTATTTTTTTTCCTCCGCCTTATAAAGGGCGGGGTCCTTATTATTTAAAGTAAGTTAAGGTAGTATATTAACCGCTATAAAGCGGATTCTTACGGAAAGACACTTCGCCGGCTTATATAAGCACTTTATAGCGAAGTAAGAGCCTACTTTATAGCGTAAGTATTAGCCGTTAGTATATTGTTTTTAGATCTTGTCGCTAAAGACTTATTTAGCCTGCTATTAAGAGGACTAGCCCGCTAGTATAAAAGAGGTTAAGGTTATAAACGCCTTCTTTAAGCGTTTCGCGCGGTCGGTCCTTATCGCGGTTATAAGGGTATCGCTATTAACGTTAATAGTAAGCGCGTTTTATAAGAAGGGGGTAACCTTATCCCCCTTATATAAAGTGCGCTTTTATAACTTTTAAAAGCAAGGCGTTTATTTATAACTTTAAGCTACTTTCGTAAGGCGGCTAATATACTTACTATATATAAACGGTATAATAATAAAGATAAGTAGCTCGCGGAGTGTTAAAGTAATTAAGTTCCGTAGCTTTATTAGCTTTATACTATCTTCTTATATTATAGTACCCGCCGCTTAGAAAAAGGTCTCCTTAAACGTAAGGAGGAACTCCTTAAAGGACTATCTATCCCTTTATTTAAGGGTGCGTTGCTTATCTTATGCTTTTTCTTATTCCTATATATTGCTAAACGCGTAGATAAGGTGTTAGAAAAAGTCTTAAGGGTCTTAAGAGCTATTATAGCCCCCTTTTTCTTAAAAGCCCGCGATCCTTTATATTTAAAGCTCCGGCAGTATATATAAGAGCGCGTACTAAACGGCGCTCCGGCCGCTATTAAGGCTATATTCCTCGTTAGTATAGTATTTCGCTTATAGCCGGCTAAGGAAAAAGTAAAAGCTCTCTAGCTTCTTATCTTATATTAGCTATAAGAGCGGCTTCTATACCGTAGTAATTATAAGCGCTATTCTTAACGCGGCTAATACTATAAAAGTTAAAATAAGCTTTATAGTCGGCCCCTTTAGTGCGGCGAGGAAGTTATCCCTTTAGCCGGCCAACGCACCCTTTAATGCCTTTAAGGCGTTTTATAACGACTTTATAATAGCGTCGTCCCGCTCCGCTTAAAGCGGAGCTCCCGCTATTATACTATTAAATAAGTCTATAATTAATAGCTTATACTATTACGAAGTAAGTAAAGGCTAGTATATAGGTGCCGTCTGTAGTATTATAATAATAAGCTATAAAGAGCCTGCTTATATACGGCGGGTCTGTATTTATATATATAGACCCGGCCCTCCTTATATAATAAGGCTTAGGCTGTAGCTTAAGTCCTTATAACCTTATAAGTTAAAGACTTTAATAAATACGCTAATATTTAGCTTAAGCTAGCTTTAGCTTATAATAGGATTAGTATTTAATAAATTAACTAATGCCTTATATAATTAATTAATACTTAATATAAAGCTAAGGTAAGAGGCCTTTTTTTAAAAGAGGATAGAATTTTATAGCAGGTTTTAAGATAAGGATATTTAGTCTTATAAGCTAGTTATAAGTAATAAAGCATATATTACTTATAACTAGTAATAAAGATAGCGTAAGCTATTTTTATTAGCTTAAGAAGTAGTTTAATAACTTTATAAGTTAAATAAGGTATAAGTTTTAAATTAGTATATTAAAGTATATAAAAGCATATAAAAGGAAAGCCTTTTAGTAGTTTTAAAAAGGTATAAAAAGAGGTCCTTCCTCCTCTTTTCTTTAACTCCTTTTTTTCTTTCTTTCCTTTTCTTTAGCTAGTTTTAACCTAAGAAATCCGTATAATAAGATACTCTTACTTTATTTAGTTTAGTAATTAGCATTAAGTCTTCTTCTCCTTTTTATACTAGTAAATTTAAATTAAATAAATTACGCTTTATTACTTAGTATATAAAAAACGCGAAGGGTTTTATAACACAGCGGCTTTAAGGCTCGTAATATCTTATAGTCGCTATATATACTAAAGGGGGTTAAAGTCTTTAAAGTAAAGCAATACTTTCTCTTTAAGCCGCTAAAAAAGAAGATACTAGCATAATAGACTTATATTAATATAAAAGACATAAATATAGCCTTAGCTTATAAAGTAGCCGTTTAAGGGCTATATAAGCTTCTTTATATATAGGTTTGTTTAAACTATATAGTATTAATCGGTATAAGCTTAAGCGCTTATAAAAAGACCCTTTTATATATAAGGAGATATAAGTCCTTAAAGGTAAAAGAAGCTATTTTATATATATCGTAATAGTTAATAGCTTTAATTCTAAAGGCTTAATATACTTAAAAGGCGTGAAATTTCTTAAAGATAGTTATAAGGTCCCTTATTAATAACTAAAGGAACCGCTTTATTATAAAATATAGCCCTTTAATAACTAAAGTTATTATATACTTAAAGTAGCGGCCCTTTTTAATAAAGTAAGCGATAATCTTCTTTTTTTACGGCCTAAGCTATATTTTTAAAGTATAACGCATAGCGGGAGATAAGTACCTAGCTTTTTTATAAGCTTAAAAGCATTAGTTAAAGCTATTTATAGTCTTTAAGCGAAAGAAACCCTCTTACTTTTATAAAAACAATACAAAGCTTAGTAAGCGTTTAATTTAGCCGGTCTCCCTCTTTTTATAAGTTATAGCCTTCGCGCGCTGCGAATTGCTACCTTAACCTCTTTACCTTAATTAGCTTAATTGTTATAAAATCTAAACGGCTATGCCCCGACTCCTTACTTTACTCTTAAGGAAGCCTTATAAAACCCCGCGACGGGAATGCTTAAAGCATGTACTATAAAGGCTCGCTTAAGGAGATACGACGAATATTACTAGTCGGACCCCGCTAAGGTTTCTAAGATATAACTACGGAGGGTTAAAAGCTTACTTAACTATAGTTTATAATATCTTTAATTAAAGGAGATACCGTAGAAACTATTAAGCGGATTCCGCCG
>JAPEBW010000911.1:0-35242 GCA_027405785.1 Ophiocordyceps robertsii
CAAGAGTCTTTTTACTATATCTAGGAAATCCTCCTTCCTTTGCCTTTAATACTATTTCTCGGATCCGAAGGAGTAAGGCTTTTAGAGGTCTTAAGAGAGTATCTTTATTAGCTTTTAAATCTGCTTTTAAAGGGGAATCTATAGAGGTTAAAATTACCTTTAGAGGGTTATTTAAGGCGACCCCGGGGGTAAGGACTTAAGAGCGAGGAGAGGATAACCGAGAAAGGTCGATAAGATTTATATTAAGGTCTATTTCGGTTAAATTTAAAACCTTATCTCCCTCTTCGCTTGATTTTACTTCTTTTACTCTTTTCTTTAATTTTTCCTTTTTAAAAGAAGAAGAAGAAGAAGAAGGCTTTTTTAAGGTAGGTTTCTTCTTTATTACCTTATTTTAATCGTCTGTTTTCTTTCCTTTAAGCACCTAATAAAAAAGGGCTTTTTTAGGGTAAAGCCGGAAGGAATTAGCTACTAAGTAGCCTGGTTTTTTACATTCTTTATAGTAAGAATTCGAGGAATTCCCTTGCTTTTTTTAAGACTTCTTTCGTAGTAAGAAAGCTTTCTTCGAAAAGTCTTCTATATCCTCTACCCTTCTAGCTTCGTTTAAAAGACTAGCTATAAAGGTCTCGAGAGAGAAGGCTATAGAATTATACTTAAGGCTCTGCGTGATATTAGTTATATAGCTTCTAAATTCCCCGCTAAGGGAATTTAAAATCCATGCTATAAGAACTACTTCCGGAATATCTATTTCTCGAGATTTTAATTCCTCGTAAACCTCTTTTACCTTATAAAGGTATTTCTCTAACTATAAGTTAGAAGAACTTAAGTTAAAAAGCTATTTTATAAGCAAATAATTTAACGAGAAATTCGAGGGATTATATAGCTTTTATAGCTCTTCTTAAGTATCTTTAATAGTAGTTACGTGCTTAATCTATATTAAGGGACTATCTTCTAAGCGTAGGAAAATTAAAGCAAGAGTCTTTTCTGTCTTTATATAATTTGCTTGCTTTAAAGCAGCTATAAGCTTTTCTTTAATAAGAATTGCTTGTATTTTAGTAGTCTATAAGGTATAATTTAAATTACCCTTTAACTTAGAAAACTTATATTCTTTCTAGCCTGCTATTTTATATATCTTTAGTAAGATAGAATAGGTAGGTAAAGAAAAGTTAATTTTTAACTTAAGAAGGGTTAAAAGATAAAAGAAGTCGTTAGGGATTCGTAAAGGAAATTCTAGGTAAATTCCTAAGGATAGAAGGGGTCTTAACGGAGAAGAGGGAATTTAAAGAGAATTTTATATAGATAAAGGGATTTCTAGAAAAGGAAAGAGATTAAAGGAGGGAATTAAGGTTAAGATATCTTTAAGTACGAATTCTAAGAGATTTAGTCGTTTAATCAACGTTAAATTTGAATAAAGGTTAGATAAGTAATTTAGAAAAGGGGTCGTATTTTTTCGGAATTTTCTAAAGCTAGTTAAAGGAGTAATTAATTTCCCGGCGTAGTAAGCTAAGCTAAGCTTATAACCTATTAAAGGTTAGAGTAGCAGCGAAACTATAGGGAAATTAGGAGATTACGTAATATTACGTAATAAAGGAGTTGATATTATATAAGGCAGGATTTTAGTTAGAATTAATTAATAAAGAATTAAGTGCGTAAGTGCTTATAGAATCTCTAGCTATTTAGTAGCGGGAGATTCGCCTTTTATAGATAAATGTGAGGGAACGGAGTAATATATCCGGACCGGCCTTCGGGCGGTCTTAAAGCCTAAGAAATGTTGATTTTAAAGCATTTTACCCCGTAGCTAGATATCTCTTCCTTATGCGGTAATTCGTGTTTAAAGTTAGTTAAGGTTAGTGCGGATCTTTATTTTATCTAGCTACCCTAACCTCCTTAGTTCCGTATATAACGTTATAAATATCGTAAAAGAACGTAAGGACCTAGAAAATAACGAGCCGAAGCTAGGCTATTTAATGCGGGTTTTTGTATAATTTATATACCCCCCTATGCTTAGCTAATTAGGTAAGGATTAAATAGCTAATTTATTAAAGTAGTAAAATCACTTTCTTATAAAAGTAAAGTAAGGAGTCCGGGCGTAGCTATTTAGATTCTATAATAACTTCTTTAAGTAAAAAAGAAAAGCTAACGTCCTTATTAGTTTAAAGTAAAAACAAAGTAAAGGGGGTACTAAGTAATAGCTTTATAATAGCGTCTTTACGCTATATTAATAGTATACTATCTTTATCCTTTTAATAGTTTTTTTAGCCTATTTAGCTAATAATAGCTAAGTAGCTTAAGATAGTTAATAAGTAGCTTTATTATAGATCCTTACTTTATATTTAGTTATATAGCTTCGTCTTTATTAAGGCGATTAGCGCGTTTAGCTAAAACTTATAATAAAGTTTTCCGACTCTCTTTTAAGGTATACGTTTAGGCCTTTATTAAGTAGTAAGAAGTCTTTATACCGGGGAATACTTAAGTTCCTTAGCGGGATATATTATAAGAGATTAGCTTTATTTAAGCTTTATCTTATATTATTATCTTACTTACCCTTCTTATACTATTTTTAATCCTCCGCTAAGTCTTTTATTTTACCTACTAGCTTTATAAGCCGCTTATAGGCAAGATATTATATCTTACTTACTACTATTATTATAATTATCCCTTACTTTCCGTTACTAGGCTTTTTAACCTATTATCCTTTTTATAAAGCGTTACTACCTACGCCTTTCCGCTAACTAATACGCGTTTAGCTACTAAGAAGGTATTAAGGTAAGGGTAAGCTATCCCGCTAATATTAATAAGTATAGTTAGCACTAAAGTATTAAATATCTATATTCCCGCTTAAAAGCGGGTAATAAAGTCCTTAATAGCCTTAATACTTAACTCCTCGCTTTTAAGGTTTTAAACGTGCTTAATAGTCTTAAAGAACCTCTATATAAAGGGGGCCTTAAAAGCGAGAATATAAAGCGTATAATCGGTATAGCTAATAAAGCGGATATTAAAGCTTAAGAACTTTATTATTTAAGTTAAAGTTAGGTTACATTTAAACTCTTTGCGGGCCTATAAGTAAAACTTAGCGTAGTTTATAGCTAGGCGGAAACTCTTAATTATTATAATCTTATCGCTGGAGTATAGGCTTATAAAGCTAAGTCTATTAAGGATTATATTAGTTATTACTAGCGGCTTTTATAAGATTACGCGGCGGAATATATCGCGAGGCTAGTTATCGCTATCTCCTTTAGTTAAGGAGGGATAGCGGATAGACTATAATAAGGAGCTTATACGCCTTTATATAGCTAGGCTAAGTATAGCGGTAGGCGGAAAGAGCGTTCGCTAAGTAAGATTAAATAAGTCCTAAAGGCTTATAGCGGCTATAAGCTAAGAAGGGGATTTTATAATATAAGCTAAACTATATATAAAGTAAGATAGGGTTTTAGCTATAGTAGCTTAAGACGCCGCTATAAACCCGGCTATAAACTAGTTAAGCTAGGCCTTAAATATATAATTAAAGATAGCATAGATATCGTTTTAATCGTTTAGCTAAAGCGGGTTTTTATTAGCTATAGCGGCTATTATAAATCTTAAGATTATAGCGAGGTTAGCTAACCTTAAAGCATTAAGTATTAGCTAATAATTCCGCTAATAAAGATTTCCGGTTATACCTTAAAAATATATAGGCGGCGAGGGCTTTTAAATAGTAAGAGCTAAGTAGGAGGTATAGCTAAGTTACTATAAAACCGGCCGTTAAAACCTCGCTATAGCATAAAGCTAAGAGGTAAGTCGTTTAAGTTAAGTATTTAAAGAGGGTAGTATAAGCTATCCTTTATAGTACTATAGTTTAAGTTAAATCTATTAGCTTAAGCATAGCTATAGAAAGCGGCGTAGGTTTATATAAAAGCTTAAACCTAGAGGTTTTAACTCTCGCTAAGGGACTTAAAGCTATAAAGGATAGCCGCCTTATTTTTATAAAGCTTAAAAGCTTATTTATATCCTTTATATTAAAAGCATAAAGGCTTATAAGAAAGTAAGCTAAAAAAGTAGTTATAGAATAGCTAGTCTTAGCTATAAGAAACGTTAAATAATAAAAAGACTTAAAACGGGAGTATAAAGATTATAAGCTTAAGGTAGTAAAGGTTATATATATAAGAGTAAGCGAAGTATAGCGGGCTATAACTAGCGGTAAAGGGAAATATAGTTATAAAAAGAAAGAAAAAAGGAGAAAGGGTAAGCGGTAAAAAGAATTTAAATAAGTATACTATAAAGCTAAAAAGGCTTTATTGCTTAAAGTAAACGGCGGTATATTATTATTAAAATAACTAATTACTTTAAGTATAGTAAGTTATAGTTTCTTATAACTTATAGTAGCTTTTAAGTCTTATGCTTAAGCTTAACTGCTTAATTCTCTTAATTAAAGAGTTTTATATTAAGTTTTAAAGGCCGTAGGTTATACTTTTATCCGAACTATTTAAATAGCTAACTTCTTTTATGCTTTTTTAAAAGCTTTTATAATCTTTAGTAAAAAGACCGCTTTTTCGTTTATTATAAGTTATAGCTACTTAGCTAGCCTTTTTAAGCTATAAAAAACTCCTTCCTTAACTTTCCGCTGCCTTTTTTTATTATACGGCTTTATAAGATTTATTTTACTTCTTACTCGTTTAAGTAAAGTATCTTTTTATCTTAAACTAGTCTTAAGTATATAACTAGCTTATCCGCTAAGCGTAGTTATACTATTAAAACGACTAAATAAATATTAAGGGACCTTTTTATATCTAGCTAGTATATAAGCTATCTTACTTTAATAGTAACTTAAAACGGCTTAGTACGTTTTTTTTAAAGCTTTGCTAGTTTACTATTTATAATATAGTAGCCTTTACTAAGCTATAGCTAAACTTAATTACTAAGCTTAAATTTTAGCGAGCGGTATTTCTTATTATATCTATCTTTTATAGCGGCTTAAGTATAAGTAATAGCTAACTTAGCTTTTTCTTATAAGACCTCTTAGTTTTATAAGTATAAGTAGTTATTAAAAAACCGGAGGCCGTTATTTATTCTTATCCTTATAATAAGCTTATTAAAGGCCGTGTAAATTACTAAAAAGAAGGAATTATTAAGGCTAAACTAAAAGGCGATTAGTATATCGGTTTAGCGTAAGTCTAGGAAATTAGCGGTAAAGAATCGTAGCGCGATTTCCTTAGTTTAGTTTTGCCTTTTTAATAAGCCGTTAGTTTAAGGGTACTAAGCGGTAAATATAAGAAGCTTTAATCTAAAGGCTTACTATAAAGTCCGCTAAAAAGCTAAGGTAAACTTTATATCTTAGTTAAAGATTATCCCCTTTAAAATCCCGTAATTAGCGTAGAGTAGTTTAGTATATAACGCTTATACTTAGTCTTCCGCTAAAAACTAATTATTGCTTAAAATAAAGAGATATATTTTTAAGAATTTATTAGTTATAGTTAGTAAAGTATTAAAGAAGTTCTTTATAAGATCTTTTTATAAGGATTATTTAGCTTAAACTATTAAAAGCTTAGTAATAAAGTCTATTGCTATTATATAGTATAAAACTAGCAGGCTTTAAATTAAGATAAGCTACCTTAGCGTCTTACCTTAATCGGTTTAGTTATAATAATAAGTATTATAGCCGTTTATAACCTTATTTATATATTTACTAAGCTATAAGATTAAGAAGCTTTTTAATAGATCTTATTATATATAAGTATAGCCGGTATAAAAATATTTAGTATAGGCATTTTTAACGATCTCCTTAGTATAAGTCTTAAGGATATATAGTCTTTAGCGTCCGTTATTCTTTATAAAGTATAGCAACCCTTATAACTAAAGGAATAAGAGTTTAAAGACCTTATCTTTATCGCTAAGCTACGCTATAATTTTTGCTTATTATATATCCTCTATATATCCGTTAATTATTTTATAGCAAAGCGGCAATTCGATTAATACTTCTATATAAAGGAATACGCGGTTCGTTATCTTATCTTCTTAAATACGTTTTAATTCCCCTTCTTCGTTTAAGGATACCGGCTTATTATCTTAGTGCGGTAAACGTAAAAGCGCGTCTGGCATAACGTTTTCAACGCTTAAAATATAGTATACCTTAAGCGGGAATTAGCTTAAGTATTAAGATATAAAGACTAGCTTATTATTAAATTTTATATTAGTAAAGAATAAGGATTTCTAGTATACGATTCCGTAAGTGCTTATATAGTTAGTAAAGATAACTATTTATAACGTTCTTATAGATAGTACTATAGTGCGTAACTTATATATAACTTATATTAAACCGGCTACTTTAAGTTCTATAAGCTAGTATTAAGGTTCTCCGCCTTAAAAGGCGCGGCTTAAGTAAATAATAAGCTAGACCTTAGTCCGGGCTAGTAGCGTCTTTTTATCCTATTCCGTGCCTTTTTTTAAGTAAAAAGCTATAGCCGCTACTCTATATTCTTAGGATATATCGATCTAAATAAATAGTTATTAAGCGGGGTTAAAGTAGTAAATCGTTTAAAGCTTAGTAAGTTTCTTAGTTAAAATCGTAAAGGCCTCTTCTTCTTTTAAAGTAAGCTAAAAAGCGGCTTTCGCGGCGTATTAAGCCTATCTTTAGCCCTTTAAAAGAACTCCTTCTTCTTATCTTACTTAAAGCAGCTTTATCTTTCGTTTTTATAAAACGTTAACTTTATTAGCGAAATACGGGACTATATAATATAGCTACTTAATAAAGCCGATTTATTTCTTAAGCTATTAAAGGTTTTTTAAGAACGCAATATCCTTTAAAGCTTATACGCGTTCGTTTATATTTATTAAGCTAATAGCGTTTACCTTAAATCTAAGGAGCTATATAAACGGGTACGCTAAGAAGGACTTTAGTTTAGATAAGGTAGTATTATAGTTATAAAAGGCGCGGAATATAGCCTTTAAATATTAAAGGTATTCTTCGGCCGTATTAAAGTAGATAATAATATTATTAATATAAGCCGCTACGTATTCTTAGTATCTATAAAGGACATTATTAATAAACCTTTAAATATATACTAAGGAGTTCTTAAAGCCTATAAGTATTATTAATAATCTTTTTAGCCCGCGATAGCTTATAACTATAAACCTTTCCTAGTAGTTTTAGTAGACTAAAAACTAATAAAAAAACGATTATATGTTTACTATACTAATAAACGTCTTTCCTTAAAGGCGTTTAATTATATTGCTTTAAAGGGGCATTAAGTAAGCGTTTAAGGTAATAATAGCGTTAATCCCTTATAAGTCTATAACTACTTATCCTTTTTCCTTTCCGTTTACTATTTTCTATGCTATAAATACCGGCGCCGCAAACGGGGTTAGCTTATAAACTCGTTTTAATCGGCCTTACGCGGTTAGCTAGCTAAATATCGTATTTACTACCTTTTTATTATTATCGCTTAATAAGTATAATCTTAATACGACTTATTAGTATTACTATCCTTTTATTAAAGAAATATATATATATTCGGATTTATCTATATTTACTACTCCTTTATCTTTTTAAAGGCGGGGAAATAATTAAAGGATATCTTAGACTTTTAATATATATTTTAAGTCTTTAGCGTAAATCCGGACGCCTTTATTAGTAGTAAGTTTAAGTAAGTCCTTAGTTTAGCCGATTTTAAGTTTATAGTTTATAGTAAAATCTTTTTATAGGAAGTCCTTAGCGGTATCTATTTTATTTAGATTTTCTATAAAGGCTTCCGCTAAAAGAGTAATAATATCGACTTCCTTATATAGCTAAAACTACTTATTAAGGTTTATAATTATCCTTACTTTTTAGCTTTAGCGGAGTATTAATAGTTTCTTAAAATAGTTTATCGCTATAAAGCTTTTATAATCTTATATTATTATTTAAGCGAGCTTAAGGTTATTAAGGAAAAATATTATATTACGCTTTAATAGCGGCGCCTAAACCTATATAAGTAAAGCGTAAGTAAAACTAACTAAAATCGTTATAATAACTAAGTAAATTACTTATTTATATATTGCTAATCTTAGCTAAACTATCTTAACTTTAGCTTTAATCTCTTTATAGGCCCCGATCCGTAAGACCGATATAAAGTTAATAAGGTCTTTTTAGTAAGGAACTAAAAAGTCTTAGCTAAGTAATATATTAGCCGCTAAGCGTTTTACTATTTAAGCGCCGATCTTTACTTTTACGACCGCGAGGCTACTATCTAGCCTTCTTAATATATACGAGGTAAAGTCCGCTTATTTAATAGTAGCTATCTTTCTTACTTCTTAAATAAGGATTTATTAAAAGGAGTTTATAATTACGTCTTAAAAGGTCTTTACTAAGTCGGCTTAAATAAGGCTTCGGTTTACTTTAGTATCTATATAGGCTTTAATACTTATCCCGGGCCTTTCTTTTCCGTAGACTAGTAAGTATATATAAGTAAATTATAACGGCTTATCGGGGTTTAATAGCTAGACGTTAAAGGAAGCCTTAACTATTTAAACGCTTTATAGCTTCCGAATAACTACTTACTATACTAAGCTATATCTTTATATAATAACGTTTTAATTAAGGTTAAGGGGGTGTTTATTTTTAACGTATTAGTAAAGCTTATTCTTTAAAGGGAATACTTCGCCGTAAAATCCGCACGCTTTATCGGCCTCCTATACTAAGTCTGCTATAATATAAATTATAGTTTCCTTTAAGCTTTTATTAGTATTTAACTAAGCTCTTTTTATATTATACTCTTTATCCCTTAAATAATTATTAGTCTTTATTATAGTCCTTTCCTTAGTCGTAAGGTATACCCGTTTTAGCTTTAACGTTAATAAGTAAATAGTCTTAAAGGTCTTTTTTCTCTTAAGCTAAAGGACCTTAACTTATATTCTTAGCTATTTAAGCAGGTTTCTTCCTTAACTTAATAAGCGCTATAAGGCTTAAGGTATATCTACCTTTATTAAGCGGTTTAAAAACGTAACTTTAAGTCTTAGTAAGCTTTTAATAAATAGCTAAGGCGTCCCGGACTATCCTTTAAGTATATATAGGGTATAGCTAGTTAGCCCTTACCTTTTTATAAGTTAAACCTATTTCTTTTACGCTAATAAGTGCTTTTAAGATCCTTAAGTATATTTAACTTATAGCTAAGGAAGAATTTCCTTATATTTATTAATCTATTTATTAATATCCTTATTCGTTACTAAACGTTATAAGAATTCTTATAAGTAGATATCTAGCTTTTAGTAAATTACTATAATTAAGTAGTTTAGCTAATAAAGCGCGGCCTTAGCTTTATATTATAAGCGTAATATTTAAGACTTAAAGTTAGATCTTATTACTATATCTTTAATAGTAAAGTACTCTTTATTAAGTACTTATATCGCTATATTTAAGCGGATTTTAAACCGTTTTTATAAGGCAGATATCTATTAGCTTAGTCTAACGCTAAGCTTACTAAGTTCTTCTTATTATAGTTTTAAGAGGTCCCCGGAATACTATTTTGCCGCACTTCCTTAAAAAAAGGAGGGTAATTAAATAGCTAATTCGTCCGTATAGGCCTCGCTTTTATTAATATTTTAGCGGATAAAGTTAATAAAACAGTCTACTCCTCGGAATATATTAGCCTTATTATCTTTTTAAACTTTATCGAAAGATACTTTTAAAGGTCTTAATAAGTTAAATCTCCTTATATCCTTAGCTTATAGTTAAGGTTTTTCCTAAGGCTTAGTAAGTATATCTTCTTTTCTTAATGCTTAAAAGAGACTAAGGAATTATTTATTTAATATTATTACTATTCTTATTAAGGGGCTTAAAGCTATACTTAGTTTTAGTATCTACGCGCTTAATATAAATAGGTTTAGCCCGCTAAGGGTATTGCTTACTGCGTCTTTATCGCTTATTATTAAAGTCTTAGTCTTAATACTCTCGCTAAGCGCTTAACCTTCCGTTTTATATATATCCCGGAATTTAGTATACTATAAGGCCCTTAGTATAAGAGGCTTGTTTTTATTAATCGAGAGTCCCGAAAATGCTTTAATTAGCGCGGCTATAGCGGATAAAGCTAAATAGTAATACTAAATTAAGAAACTACTAAGTATTCTTTAAGGCGGATTTCCGGTTAAGGCTTTTAAGCTAAACTTTATTAGTAATACGTAGTAAAAATATCCGCTAAGCTTATTATCTTAAGGAAAGAGTAACTTTATTATAAGCTTAATCCGGAAGGTATTTAGTAAGCGGGGAGCCGGATAGTTTTAAGGTCGGCTTATCCTTACTTTTTTTATCTAAAGGATAATTAATCTATTTAAGTAATACTAAATTTAGTTTACTTAATTATATAGATTTTATTATTTTATAGTCTATCCTTTATTAGTATTTTAAAAGCGGATTGCCTTTTAAAGGGTAATAGTCTTAGCTTAGCTAAGTAAGACTTATTTTACGTCTTATTTAGCTTTATAAGCTATCGCGGTATAGTACCTTAAAAAAAAGTAAAGGAGATTATTAAACCGGTATACTTAGTAGGCCGCGGCCTTTTCCGCTTTTATAGCCTACTTATCTTAAAGTTTTATTATAAGCACGTTAAGGAAAAGGTGCTTATTATAAAGGTTAGACTTAAAGGCTAATAAGAGCTTCTTACTAAAGAAAATATTATTTAGTATCTAACTTCTTATAGGATAAGTACTTAATTATACGATATAGTCGCTTTTAGCTTAGTAGATATTTAAGGGATTTCTATTTAAATAAGTAAGAATTACTACTATTTACTACGCTTTATAGTATAAGGATAAGGGAATAAGGCGCGGACTAATTACTACTAGTTAAGGCTAGTACTATAAACTAATTACTGCCGGTTAAGGCTAATACTCTAAACTAATTACTATTAGTTAAGCCGGTATAATAAACTAATTACTATATATAAACGTATATAAAGGTTTAAAAATAGTAAAAAGCTTATTTATTCTTAAAAGTATAGCTAGCTACTTTATATTTAGTTCTTTAAGCTAATTTTAAGGATCTTTAACTATACTATCTATAGTATATAGATAAACTATAAATATCTTTATAAAATCGCTTAATGAACTAAGTATAAGCCCGGTTAAAAATACTATAGACTATAGTTAGGGAAATCCTTTAAATATCCTTAGATATCCCTTAAAAATCGCGATAAGATTTATCCTATATCTTTTAAGGTGCTTTTATAGTAAAAAACGGGTCGAACTATAGTTAAGATATCCCGCGGAAATCCTTAAAAATCCCTTAAAGATACCGGCAGAATCTGCTTAATAGTTTTTATAGTATTTCTTATAGTTAAAGATATTATAAACTATAGTTAAGTAGGCTCTTAACTCTTTATAGTATTATCTTAAAGACCTTAGCGGGGTCTAACCGGTAATATTCGTTATATCTCCTTAAGCGAGCCTTTATAGTACGTGCTTTAAGCGTTCCCGTTATATAGTTTTATAAGGCTTCCTTAAGAGTAAAGTAAGAAGTTTAAGTATAGCTGTTTAGATTTTATAATAAAAAGCGGGTAATAAAGCAGGTAATATAGTTATTATAATAGCTAGTATTAAATTTAACGGCTACCTTTTAAGTAAAGCAGTTATAAAAAAATATAAGTTTATTTAAGATAAAGCTATTATAAACTTTATATATATAACTTATTACTTTAATAACTTAAAATAGTTTACTAATATAAAAGCCGTTAACTCTTTTTTAATAATATTATTAAATAGTAGCTTATTATAAGTAAAAGCTATAAAAATACTAAAATTCTTTATTAAAAATATCGTCTTAAAGCTATTAAATATAAATTACGCGCTAATATTATTAGCTAACTTTTTAAGCAATTAATGCCTTAAAAAGAAAAGTATTAAACTTAATAATATTAAGGAATAGCTATTTTATATACCTTTAAATACTAAGGTTTATAATATTGCTTAAAAGATACATATTATAATAATCTTAGATATAAGACTAAGAGGTATAAATATAACTCTTAGCTTTATAGCTTTACTGCCTTTTTAGCGATATCTAGATTATAATATAATATATTACTGCTTTAATTACATAGGCTTAAAAAGGGTCTTAAAAGTATATAATAAAGTAAGTATTAAGATTAATAAGAAAGAGGCTAAGAGATTTTATTATAAGGTATACTACTTAAGTAAAGCAAATATAATACTTAGCTAAAATTTAAGTATAATAGCTTAAGTATTCTTAATACTTATATACTAAGATTTTTTATAATATAAGCTTATAAGCTATAAAAGAATTAACTACTACCTTTATAGTATTAACGTCTTTATAGGATTTTACTAAGTATTATTTTCGCTTATATAAGATCGAGCCTTTAATATATTAAAAGTCTAGAAGTTATAAGTTAAAAATAGCGCTACTAGCGCCCTTATTTAAGTACTAGCTTTTAATAATACTACGGAATTTTATATTAATAAGATAAAAGCTTAGTTAAAAAAAGAACTACTTTATACTACGCTATAGCGCGCCTTATATATCTAAGTAAAACGGTAAAGTAAAAAAAGCCGGCTATATACTTATAAAATCCGCTAAAGTAATATATATTAAAATAAGGCTACCGGAATTCTTTTAGTCTTAGTATATAGAAATAGCTATATATATAGCTAACTTTCTACTTATATATAGTATAGCTTTAAAGGAGGCACTATTAAAGGCTTTATTTAAGGAAATTAAGGTTTGTTATAAATGTTATATTTAATACGTTTAAACTTAAAGTTATATTATATATATAATTATTATAAGCTATGCTATAAAAAGAGTTATAGTTTTATTATAGCGAATAACTTAAAGTCGGGCTAATATATAGCTAAAGTTATATAAGACTTTACCTAAACTTAGCTTAACTTTAACCTAAACTTAACCTAAATATAGGTTATATAAGCAACCCTTATAAAGTAAGAAGCTATATAACTTAAATAAAGATTTCCTCTTTCCCTCCTTAGCTTTAAATAAATAATTATTCGGCTACGTACTACTAAACTAAATATACGCCGGCTTTTAATATATTTAAAGCTCCTTTTAAACAAGGTTATATAACTTAAGAAAAGACTTATTAATAACGATATAGCGCGAGTAAGAAGGCTACTTAGCGTAAAGGGGCTAAGCTTAAAAAGAGCAAGAAGGAGGGCTAAGAAAAGCCGATATTTAAACGAGGGTTAAATAAGCGATCCTCTCGCTATAAGTAAGGGCCGTTAAAATAAGCTCCTAAGTTTTAGCAAGCAACTAGTAAATTTATTAGCTAATGCGCTAGTTTAAAGCCTTAATATAAAAGCTAAAAGAAATAATAAAGATACGTATATAAGGAAAAGCCAGCTTATTAACCGGTAGCTTAATATTACTTTATAATATAATAGCGGGGGCCGTAATACCTATAATAAAGAAGGAAGCGACGAAAAAAAAGAACTAGTAAAAGCTACTTTTAGCGCTAAGAAAGTTTAATAGCTAGCGTCGTTACTTTAAACCTTAAGCATAATATATATAAAAAAGTATAAGATCGACTAAGACTTTTTCCTAAGTTTAAAGGAGGGTTTTTACTTAATTTATAACTACTTAAATATAAGGCTATAGTAAACTATAGCGACTTATTATAGCACTAAGGCAGATCGAGATTATAATTAATAAAAGTTCCTTAAATACCTTAACTTAATTTACCTTAATATTAATATTTAATAGCAGGCTATAGCGGCTATTTATATAATTAAATAAAGCGAGAACTAAACGTTTATAGCGTTCCTTTTAAAGTTTAAATAAAGGCTTTTTAAAGCGGGAAGGGGGTTATAGCTATATAACGTATAGATCGTGTTTTTAAAAGGCGCCTTAAGTCTTTACCTTAAGGAGGTACTTATAACGGTTAACCTTTTAACCTTTAGCTTCTTAGCGTATATTAATTAAGTAGCGTAGATCGCGGTAAAGCTAAAAAAGGTTTTATAAACTAAATAGCCGTTTTAAGGCTAAAAGAAAGTAATAAAAAGGGCGACTTAAGACTAAAAGGACTTTAAAGGCAATACCTTAATAAGTAAAATTAACGCTATAACTTAGCTAAAAGAAGGATAAAGCCGGCTTAATATATAAAATTATTTTGCTTATAAGATAATAAAGTATATTGCCTGCTTTTATAAAAAGAATAAAGAAAGAACCTTATAAGTAGCTATAGCTATAGCTAAAAAAGTAATTAAAGTAAATTTTAATAAAATAAAAAGAACCTTAGCGCGAAGTTAAGCGCTAAAAGAGAAAGGGAAATAGTAAATAGCTTAAAGGTTAATAAAAAAACACCTTATATTAAACTTAATACTACTTAAAGTTAGTACTAATAAGAAAAAAGAGCTTAATATACTTATAGATATAAGCTATAACTACTATATTATAATAGGTAAGGGGGTAGTAATAAAGCTATAAATACCTTTTATAAATAAGATAAGGAGGCTATTATAGCCTTTTTTAAAGGACTTACTAATACTTTAAATTAATAAGATTATAGCGTTTAAGATAAAGATTAATAAGCACTTAAAATAAATATTCGCTTATATAATACTAAAGTTAAGCTATAACGTATTTTTAAAGAGACTGTAAATAAAGAAAAATAAAGTAGTTTATAATACTAAGGGGGACTAGATTTAATATAAAAAAGCGGGGATTTAAATTAGCCTTTAAAGATTAAAGGAAGCTATAAAGATCGTAAATATTTAAAAAGTAAAGCTAGTAAGCGCCTTTATCTTTATAGTAAATTATTAATAGGAAAAGGCTTAAAACGATAGTTAAGGGCGGCGATAAGCGCTTAATATAAAGGCAGTTATAATAAAAGACATAAAAGGGGCCTTTTAGCTAAAAACGCCTATTAACTTAGCGGACTATATCCTAGCCTAAGTATTATAAGCTTACTTAAACTTCTTCCCGCTTATAAAAGCACTTAAGTAGCCCTTATTTTAACTAAGTATAGACTATAAAATTTACTTTACTTTAAATAAAAATAGTAAGGAACCGCTACTATTATAAAGGCCCTTATATAATATATTAAAAGAAGAACTCCTTATCTTTTAAAAGACTTTAAATAAGTTATTTAAAGCAAACCTTATTTACTTAAGTAGCTTATTAGCTATAGCGCTAGTATGATTTATAAAGAAGGCTAACAGCCGCTTATACTTTTACTATAACTACTACTACGCCTTATAGTATAAAGATAAGAGGATAAGGCACGGACTAATTACTATTAGTTAAGGCCGGTACTATAAACTAATTACTGCTAGTTAGGGCCGGTATTATAAACTAATTACCGCTAATTAAGCCGGTATAATAAACTAATTACCGTATATAAACGTATATAAAGGTTTAAAAATAGTAAAAAGCTTATCTTTTCTTTAAAGCATAGCTAGCTACTTTATACTTAGTTCTTTAAGCTAATTTTAAAAATCTTTAACTATACTATCTTACTATTTATTATTAATATATAGATAAACTATAAATATCCTTATAAAATTCCTTAATAAACTAAGTATAAGCTTAATTAAAAATACTATAAGCTATAGTTAAGGAAATCCTTTAAATATCTTTAAATATCCTTTAAAAATCGCGGTAAAGTTTATCTTATATCTTTTAAGGTGCTTTTATAGTTAAAAACAGGCCGAACTATAGTAAGGATATCCTATAAAAATCCTTAAATATTATTTAAAGATACTAATAAAATCTACTTAATAGTTTTTATAGTATTTCTTTTTAGTTAAAAACGTTATAAACTATAATTAAATAGGCTCTTAAGATTTTATAATTATATCTCTAAAACCTTAGCGGGGTCTTATTAGTTATATTTATCGTATCTATTTAAGTAAGCTTTTATAATATATACTTTAAGCGTTTTTATTGCTAGGTTTTATAAAGCTCCTTAAAAGTAAAGTAAGGAGTTTAAGTATAGCTATTTAAATTTTATAATAACTTCTTTAAGTAAAAAAGAAAAGCTAACGTTCTTATTAGTTTAAAGTAAAAATAAAGTAAAAGGGGCGCTAAGTAATAGCTTTATAGTAGCGTCTTTATATTATATTTATAGTATACTATCCTTATTCTTTTAATAGTTTGTTTTAGCTTATTTAGCTTATAGTAGTTAAGTAGCTTAAAATAGTAAGTAAGTAGCTTTATTATAAATCTTTACTACTTATTTAATTATACGTCTTTATTTCGTTAAGGTAATTAGCGTATTTAGCTAAAACTAATAATAAAGTTTCTAACTTTCCTTTAAGTATACGTTTAAGCACTTATTAAGTAGTTAGGAGTCTCCGCACTAAAAAATATTCGTTTTTTATAGCGGGATATATTATAAAAAACTAAGTTTATTTAAGCCTTATCTTATATTATTTTCTTACTTACCTTTTACGCTATTCTTAATCCTTTACTAAGTTTCTTATATTACTTACTAGCTTTATAAGCCACTTATAAATAGGATATTATATCTTACGTATTACTACTATTATAGCTATCCCTTCCTTTTTATTACTAAGCTTTTTAACTTATTATCTTTTTTATGCGGCGCTATTACTTATACCTTTCCGCTAATTGATATATATCTAGCTATTAAAAAGATATTAAGGTAAGGATAGGCCGTCTTACTAATATTAATATATATAGTTAATATTAAGGTATTAAATATTTATATTGCCGCTTAAAAGCGGGTAATAAGGTCCTTAATAGCCTTAGTGCCCGACTTCTTACTTTTAAGGTTTTAAACGTATTTAATAGTCTTAAAAAACCTTTTTATAGAGGGGGCCTTAAAGACGAAAATATAAACTTAGTAGTTAGTATAGTTAATAAAGCGGATATTAAAACCTAAGAATTTTATTACTTAAGTTAAAGTTAGGTCGCGTATAAACTCTTTACGGGCCTAAAAGTAAAACTTAGCGTAGTTTATAGCTAAGCGGAAACTTTTAATTATTATAATCTTATCGCTAAAGTATAGGCTTATAAAGCTAGGCCTATTAAGGATTATATTAATTACTACTAGCGGCTTTTATAATATTAAGTAGCGGAATATATTATAAAGCTAGTTATTACTATCTTCTTTAATTAAGGAAAGATAGCGGATTAACTATAATAAGACGCTTATATACTTTTATATAACCTAGCTAAGCATAGTAATAAGGGGAAAGAGCGTTTACTAAGTAAAACTAAATAAGTCTTTAAAGCTTATAGCGGCTATAAGCTTAAAGGGAGATTTTATAGTATAGGCTAAACCGCGTATAAAGCAAAATAAGGTTTTAGCTATAATAGCTTAAAATACCGCTATAAACTTAGTTATAGATTAGTTAAGCTAGGCCTTAAATATATAGTTAAGGACGGCGCGGATATTATTTTAGTCGTTTAGCTAAAGCAGGTTCCCGCTAACTATAATATCTACTATAAATCTTTAGATTATAGCGAGGTTAGCTAACTTAAAGGTATTATATATTAGCTAGTTATTTTACTAGTAAGGATTTCCGGCTATATCTTAAAGATATATAAGCAATAAAGGCTTTTATATAGTAAAAGCTAAGTAAAAGATATAGCTAGGTTGCTATAAAACCGGCCGTTTAAACTATATTATAATATAAGGCTAAAGGGCGAGTTATTTAAGTTAAGTATTTAAAGAGGGTAATATAAGCTATTTTTTATAGTGCTATAATTTAAGTTAAATCCGTTAGCTTAAGCGCGGCTATAAAAGGCGGCGTAGGTTTATATAAAGACTTAAACCTTAAGGTTTTAACTTTTATTAAGGGACTTAAAGCTATAAAAGATAGCTACCTTATTTTTATAAAGCTTAAGCGCCCGCTTATATCCTTTATATTAAAAGTATAAAGGCTTATAAAAAAACGGGCTAAAGAAGTCGTTTTAAAATAGCTAATCTTAGCTATAAAAGACGTTAAACGATAAAAGGACTTAAAATAGGAGTATAAGAATTAGAAGCTTAAAGTAAAGAAAGTTATATATATAAAAGTAAGCGAGGTATAGTAAGCTAAGGCCGTTAGTATAAGGAAATATAATTATAAAAAGAAGAAAGGAAAAAAGAAAAAGTAAGCGGTAAAAAGAATTTAAATAAGTATATTATAAGGCTAAAAAGACCTTATTACTTAAAGTAAACGGCGGTATATTATAATTAATATAACTAATTATATTAAGCGCGGTAAGTTATAGTTTTTTATAACTTATAGTAGCTTTTAAGTCTTATACTTAAGCTTAACTACTAAATTCTTTAAATTAAAGAGTTTTATATTAAGTTATAAAAGCCTTATATTATACTTTTATTTAAACTACTTAAGTAGCTAACTCCTTTAATACTTTCTTAAAAGCTTTTATAATTCTTAATAAGAAGACTGCTTTTTTATTTACTTATTAGTTATAGCTACTTAGCTAGCCTTTTTAAGCTATAAAAAACTCTTTTTTCGGTTTTCCGCCGCCTTTCTTTATTATATAGCTTTAAAAGATTCGTTATACTTTTTATTTATTTAAGTAAAGTATCCTTTTATCTTAAACTAAGCTTAAGTATATAGCTAGCCTATTTACTAAGCATAGTTATACTATTAAAATAACCGGATAGATATTAAAAGACCTTTTTATATCTAATTAATATATAAGCTATCTTACTTTAGTTATAACTTTAAACGACTTAATATATCTTTTTTAAAGTTTCGCCGGTTTATTATTTAAAATATAATAACCCTTACTAAGCTATAGCTAAACTTAATTGCTAAGCTTAAATTTTAGTAAGTAGTATTTCTTATTATATTTATCTTTTATAGCGGCTTAAGTATAAGTAATAGCTAACTTAGCCTTTTCTTATAAAACCTCTTAGTTTTATAAGTATAAGTAGTTATTAAGAAACTAAAAGCTATTATTTATTTTTATCCTTATAATAAGTTTATTAAGGGCTATATAAATTATTAAAAAGAAGGAATTATAAGAGCTAAATTAAAAGATAATTAGCGTATTAAATTAATATAAGTTAAAGAAGTTTATAATAAAGAATTATAGCGCGAATCTTTTAGTTTAGTTTCGCTTTTTTAATAAGCTATTAGTTTAAAGGTACTAAGTAATAAATATAAAAAGCTTCGATTTAAAGGCTTACTATAAAGTCCGCTAAAATACTAAAGTAAACTTTATATCTTAATTAAAGATTATCCTTTTTAGAATCCCTTAATTAGCGCGGAATAGCTTAATATATAACGCTTATACTTAATCTTTTACTATAAACTAGTTATTACTTAAAATAAGGAGATATATCGTTAAGAATTTATTTATTATAGTTAGTAAGGTATTAAAGAACTTCCTTATAAGATCTTTTTATAAGACTTAGTTAGCTTAAACTACTAAGAGCCCAGTAATAAAGTTTATTATTATTATATAGTATAAAACCGGCAGGCTTTAAATTAAGATAAGCTACTTTAACGTTTTACCTTAATTAGTTTAGTAATAGTAATAAGCATTATAGCCGTCTATAACCTTATTTATATATTTACTAAGCTATAAAATTAAGAAGCTTTTAAATAGAACTTATTATATATAGATATAGCTAGTATAAAAATATTTAGCGTAAGCGTCTTTAACGATCTCCTTAATATAAGTCTTAAAGATATATAGTCTTTAGCGTTTATCGTTTTCTATAAAGTATAGTAACCTTAATAATCGGAGGAATAAAAGTTTAAGGATACTGTCTTTATCGCTAAGCTATATAATAATATTAATTTATTATATATCGTTTATATATCCGTTAATTACTTTTTAGCGGAGCGGTAATTTAATAACTACTTTTATATAAAGGAATATATAGTCTATTATCTCGTCTTCTTAAATATATTTTAATTCTCTTTTTTAGTTTAAGGATACCGGCTTATTATCTTAGTATAGTAAATATAAAAAAGCGTTTAGCACGATATCTTTAACGCTTGAAATATAAGATACTTTAAGCGGGAATTAGCTTAAGTATTAAAATATAAGGACTAGCTTATTATTAGATTTTATATTAGTAGAAATTAAAGGCTTTTAGTATATAATCTTATAAGTACTTATATTGTTAATAAAGATAACTACTTATAGCGTTTTTATAGATAGTATTATAATATATAGCTTATAGACCGCTTATACTAAACCGGCTACTTTAAGTTTTATAAGCTAATATTAAAGTTCTTTGCTTTAAAAGGCGCGGCTTAAGTAAATAATAAGCTAAACTTTAGTCTAAGCTAATAAAGTCTTTTTATTTTATTTTATGCCTTCCTTTAAGTAAAAGGCTATAGCTACTACTCTATATTCTTAAGATATATTAATTTAGATAAATAGTTATTAAGCGGGGTTAAAGTTATAAATTGTTTAAGGCTTAGTAAGTCTTTTAGTTAAATTTATAAAGGCCTCTTTTTCTTTTAAAGTAAGCTAAAAAGCGGCTATTATAGTATATTATGCTTATCCTTAGTCTCTTAAAGGGACTTCTTCTTCTTATTTTACTTAAAGTAGCTCCGTCTTTAATTTTTATAAGACGTCGACTTTCTTAGTAAAATATAAGACTATATAGTATAGCTATTTAGTAAGACTAATCTATTTTTAAGCTATTAAAGGTTTTTTAAGAACGTAATATCCCTTAAGGCTTATACGCGTTTATCTATATTTATTAAGTTAATAGCGTTTACTTTAAATTTAAGGAGTTATATAGATAAGTACGTTAAGAAAGACTTTAGCCTAGATAAAGTAATATTATAATTATAAAAAGCGCGGAATATTGCCTTTAAGTATTAAAAGTATTCTTTAGCTATATCGAAATAAATAATAATATTATAAATATAAGCCGCTACGTATTTTTAGTATTTATAAAAAACGTTATTAATAAACCTTTAAACGTATACTAATAAGGTCTTAAAGCCTATAAGGATTATAAGCGATCTTTTTAGCCCGCGATAGCTTATAAACTAAGAGTATAAGACGGGAGGAAGGCACTCAGGCATAAAAGAGAAAAAGGTAGCGAGAAGAGCGAATTCGAATTACTTAAAGGTCTAAGTTCTAGCTAGGAAGAAAAGAGGAAAAGAGAGTCTTTTATAGGCGTAGAGAAGTGTTGGCCGGATTATTATTATGCCGTTCCGGCGTATTATAGTTATTCCGGTCCGCCGGATTATTATTATTCCTCTCCGGGCTGTAAAGTAGACTTTTCCGCTTATCCTTTACTAGTACTAAGTTTATATTCGTCTTCTATAAGCGTATTAGAAGCTGAAATTCCTGTAAAATATTGCTTATATAATATATTAACTAGGGTATATTATAAAATTTAGTAAGATATTTATTTACTATTAAGATAAGCTAGTATTAGGATTTCACTCCTTTACTACTTTAGTATAGGCCGTAGCAGCAGCTAAAACGGCCCCTCTTACTATGTTATAAGTATCCGCATAGACGTACTTATTAAAAAACTTATTTATCCTTAATTACGGATTAAATAAGTATATTTACAACGCCTAAGACCGCTTTTTAAATTATATACCGATATAAGCCTTAGTCTTAGCGGGCTCCGGAGAGTCTTAAATCCTCGGATATAGCACCGTTTTTACGCGAATTTCTACCGGATTATTTTAGTTAAATAACGTTGCTTTTATACCGACTTTTTATATAAGCGTTACTTCCTTACTAAAATTATAATAAGCAAAAATCCACTAAAATCCTTAAATAAGCAGTATTTTTACTACTATTAAGGAAGTCTATAAAACATAGCTATTATATAATTAATACGTTATCGAATATAATAAAATTAAAGTAGCTTTTTTTTCTACCCTGATTCCTTCCTTATGTTCTTCTTCTTAAACAAAAGAAAAAAAAGAACTTCCTATAGCTACGTCTTCCTCTTCTTTTTAGCTTTAATATAAAAGACTAAGGCACCTTAACGAGTAGGCGTTGCGAAAACCCCTTTTTAGTAAGGGTATATCTATTCCTACGTCTTTTACTATCTTTAACTACGAGCTTTATAAGTTCGGGAAAGTAAAGAGAATTATATTATATAAATAACTAGCTATAAAGGCTACTAGGCCTTTTTATCGGATTTTTTCCGACCTTTTTTCGCTACTAGATTCTAATAATAAGAAGAAGGTTGCTTTCCTTATTAAAGACGATTTTACTAACTTAATTTTCTTTTACGCCCTTCCGAATTTAATATTAAAGGAGCTTCTTAACTTCCTTACTAGCTTTTAAAGCTTTATACGGAGGCAATTTAACCTTACTATTTATAAAATTTATAAGGACAACGATAAAGCCCTATAAAAAGAATACTAAGAATTTATTACGGAATAAAGGATTATTAACGAACCTTCTGCCCCTTATACACTAGCTTAAAACGGCTTTATAGAGCGTGCTAAGAGGGTAATTTCCTTAAAGGCCCGTACGATACGAATTTCCTTAAATTTACTTATTGCCCTTTAGCCGGAAATCTAAAAACGGCTACTTTTCTTTATAATAAGACGTCTTAAAAGACTCCGTAAGGTTCTTAGACTTCCCTTACCGAGAAACTATAATCCTAGCTTATAGAGAATAGTAGAGGAATTCCCTTTCTTTCCCTTAATTTTTCTACTATTTATATATATAGCTATAAAGCTTACCCTTTAATAATAAAGGCTCTTAAGAACACCGTAAAAAGAGACCTTAAGCTTAAAGAATACGTAGGAGTCGGCTTCTTAGTCGGCTACGACTTTACTAATATCTATCGAATTTTTATCCCTTCTTAATAAGAGGTTTAAAGGGTATAAGACATTCCCTTTAACGAGCAGTCTTTCTTTATAAAGATAGTACTTACGTAGGACCTTATATTAATTAAGGAATACGTATTTTCACTATATATTATAAACTTTAATAATACTATATATAACGATTTTTAAAGTACCGAAATTTAATTATAAGACGCGACGGAAATAACGAAGTTAAATCCTTTTATTAACACGCAGCTTCCGACTCTAAATTCCTCGCCGAAACGTAATGTTATAAATACGCAAAATATATTATTGGAAAGCCCCAAAGGGGCGCTTTTAGATAATGATTTACGCGACTAAGATGTATTACGTAATATCTTTTAAATCGAGCTTCTAATCCGCCCGCCTTAAAGTATTAATTTCGACGGCATAACCGATATTCCCGCAGCGGAAAATATACTAAAGGATATATAAGACTAAGAGAATATAATAGAAATTCTTTAGGATCTGACTTTCGCCTTTAGACCCTCTTAAACTTTTTAATTTCTAAGGAATTCTACTGCTTTTACCGCTTTTTCACCGCCCTCTTCCCCGCAGCTTTTACAAGCTAAATGTAACGCTTCTTTCCACGCTTTTTAGAAAAAAAAGATATAGATTAGAGATTTACCGCCCCTCCCTCGATTTTAGTCGGATTTAACAACGTACTGATTTAATAGAGAATTTAAAGAAGCCGGAAAAGCAGAGTAAAAATCCTTATTTAAAAAGAAGACTTTCTTCTTTAATTATACGTCTTAAAATTCAGCAACTACTTAACCCTTGCCTTTAGCTTAGAGTTTTACTTATAAATTTAATAAGTATAGATATCTACGAAAATTTAAGGCCCGCCTTTACGTGCGCGGAGACTTATAGCCTTATAATAATAAAGAAACTTACGTAGCTACTTTAGTAGTAAGGAATTTTCGTATTTTTATAGTTATAGTAGTAAAATTCGACCTTAAGACCCGATCCCTTAACGCAATTAACGTATTTACTAATACAGACCTTAATAAGGAGATCTACGTATATTTCCCGGATAGATTTAAAATACCCGGATACGTATTACGGCTAGCAAAAGCCCTTTATAGACTTTAACGGTCACCCCTTTTTAGTAAAAAGAGCTTTCTATAACCCTTATTTCTTTATAACTTCGATAGTACCTTAAGGAGCCTTATATTTTTACAGCGAATTTTATACTTACTTTCTTTTCTATTAACGATATTATTATTATATTTTATAAAAAAGATAAAAAGGAAGCCGAAGACTTTATATTTAGTCTTAAAAAGACGTATTCCCTTACTAATAACGACACTTTTACCTTCTTCTTAAGACTACGTATTATTTAAGACTAGTAGCTTTAAAAGCTATATTACGGAATCTAAACAGCTACGCCCGGACTCCTTACTCTACTCTTAAGGAAGCCCTATAGAACCCCGCGACGGGAACGCCCGAAGCACGCACTACGAAGGCTCGCCTAAGGAGATACGACGAACATTACCGGTCGGACCCCGCTAAGGTTTCCGGGACATAACCACGGATAGTTAGGAGCCTACCCGACTATAGTTTACGATATATCTAACTATAGGAGACACCGTGGAAACTATTAAGCGGATTCTGCCGGTATCTTTAGGGGATTTCTAGGGATTTCCGCGGGATATCTTAACTATAGTTCGACCCGTTTCTAACTACGGAAGCACCCTAGAAGATATAGGATAAACCTTACCGCGATTTTTAAGGGATATTTAAGGATATTTAAGGGATTTCCCTGACTATAGTTTATAGTGTTTCTAACCGGGCTTATACTTAGTTTATTAAGCGATTTTACGAGGATATCTACGGTTTACTCTACGTACTATAGATAGTATAGTTAGAGATCCTTAGAATTAGCTTAAAGAACTAAGTATAAAGTAGCTAGCTATGCCTTTAAGAAATAGATAAGCTTTTTACTATTTCTAAACCCTTATATACGTTTATATGCGGTAATTAGTCCGTTATACCGGCCCGACTAGCGGTAATTAGTCCGTAGTACCGGCCCCGACCGGCGGTAATTAGTCCGTAGTACCGGCCCTAACCGGCGGTAATTAGTCCGCGCCCTATCCCCTTATCCTTACGCCGTAAGGCGTAGCAAGCTATATATTAGCTAGTTTATATATATTAATAAAATACGCAATGTATATAACCTTAACCCCTTTATTTCGAAAGAGTCTCCTTTTTCTATTCTTAAGACTTTAAAGAAGAATATAGCTACTATATTTAACGAAGAAATCCACTACTATAAATCCGTTATAGGATTTATTAATGTTTTAGTAATTTCTATAAGACTAGATATCTTTAAAGCCTTAAACACCTTTACTAAATTTATATAAAATCCCTTCTAGCAATATATATAGCTAGTAAAGTCCTTTATTTCCTACCTTTATTCCTTATGCTATTTTAGCATTAAGTTTTCCGATACCGAAAACCTAAAGCTACTTACTTATACGGATATAGCTTTTATAGACGACCTTAAGACTAGAAAATCTAGTTAAGGATACGTTTTAAGCCTTTTTAACGGACTTATTGCTTAGTTTGCTAAGAAGCAACATATAGTTACTACCTCTTTTATAAAAGCAAAGCTTTTAGCTTTCTTAAATACAGCGAAAGAACTTATCTCGATTTTATGCTTTTTTTTTAGTATCTCTCTTAAACTAAATATTCGAATCCCTACGATTTTCTATAATAATAAACAGACTATACGCCTCGTTATCTTAAAAATCCTAAAGATTAAAACGGTCTTAAAGCACGTTAAAAACTATAACTATTAAGCTAGGTAGGAATTCCTTCGGAATATATTTTCTATCGATTTTATCCCCTTAAATTAATAAGTCGTAGACGGTCTTACTAAATTACTACTAAAATAACGCTTCCTTAAGTTTTAAAAGTAGCTTCGTCTTACTAATATTACGGACCTTTACCCCTCGTTTTCTATAAACTCTAACTTAGAATAGCTATTTAAGCTATTTAAGTCTTCCCCTTTAATAAGGCTTGACTTAAAGAGGTATATTATATCTATTCCTTAATATAGTAATAATAATAGCAGTAATAGCCGTAGTAGTAATAATAGTAGTAGTAGTAGTAGTAGTAGTAGTAGTAGTAGTAGTAGTAGTAGTAGTAGTAGTAGTAGTAGTAGCTATAGCACGAGCCTCCTTAAGGCTTCCCTTAATTTTAGCCTCTTTAAGGCTTCCCTTAATTTTATAGTAGTAGTATAAGCCTCTTCGAGGCTTCCCTTAATTTTTAGCTACGTATAGACTAAAGGCTACTTTATCTTTTAGTATACGGACCTTCTATAAACCTCCTCTTTAATAAGAACTATTTATTATTCGTTGTTATTTATTAGACTATTTATTATCGCCCTGCTTATTTTAAATCACTCCTTCTTATATATAGGCTATTAAATAGCTACTAAAATAATAAAAGAAGGGCTTTACTACTTAGTTACCTATTCTTACTTTTTATCTACGAGCTAATTCTCTTTATATAAATTGCTCTCTTACTAAATGCCCTAAACAGGCCTTTTTTACATTTAAAGGTTATTATAGTATAATACCTGAAAAAATGTAAAGGAGATTATTAAACTAATATACTTAATAAGCCGTAGTCTTTTCTGCTTTTATAGCCTATTTATCTTAAAGTTTTGTTATAAGCGCGTTAAAAAAAGTGCTTATTATTAAAGTTAGACTTAAAAGCTAATAAGAGCTTCTTACTAAAGAAAATATTATTTAGTATTTAACTTCTTATAAGATAAGTGCTTAATCGTGCGATATATCCGCTTTTAGCTTAGCGGATATTTAAGGGATTTTTATTTAAATAAGTAAGAATTACTACTATTTACTACGCTTAATAGTATAAAGATAAGGGGATAAAGCGCAAACTAATTACCGCCGGTTAAGGCTAGTACTATGAACTAATTACCGCTAATTAAAGCCGGTACTATAAACTAATTACTATTAATTAAGTAAGTATAATAAACTAATTACTATATATAAATATATATAAGGGTTTATAAATAGTAAGAAGCTTATCTTTTTTAGGTATAGCTAACTACTTTATATTTAGTCTTTTAAGCTAATTTTAAAGGTCTTAAATTATACTATTTTATTATCTATTATAAATATATAAGTAAACCGTAGATATCTTAATAGAATTTCTTAATAAACTAAGTATAAGCTTAATTAAAAATACTATAAACTATAATTAAGGAAATCCCTTAAATATCCTTAAATATCTTTTAAAATCGCGGTAAACTCTATTTTAAATCTTTTAAGGTGCTTTTTTAGTTATAAATAGGCTAAACTATAGTTAAAATATCCCGCGGAAATCTTTAAATATCCCTTAAAAATACTAGCAGAATCCGTTTAATAGTTTTTAAAGTGTTTTTTATAGTTAAAAACGTCGTAAACTATAATTAAGCTCTTAAATATTCGTAGTTATATCTTAAAAACCTTAGCGGGGTCTAACCGGTAATATCTATTACTTCTTTTTAAGCGAGCCTTCGTAGCGTGTGCTTCGGGCGTTCTTACTATAGGGTTTTATAAGGCTTTTTAGGAGTAGGGTAAGGAGTCCGGGCGTGGCCGTCTAGATTTTATAATAATTACCTTTTTATTTTGTATTTTAAAATATTAAATATACTTAAGCTAGTAAGAGTATTTTATTATAACGTTAAGTTAATATATAGGCCTTTAAAGGGCGTAGTTATAGATAGAGGATTACTATTTACTAATAAGTTTTAGTTAAACTTATATTTTATTTTATAAATAAGACGTAGGTTTTTAATAGCGTTTTACCTTTAAACTAATAGCTAAACGGAATATATAAACTAAGCAGTATATTACTACTTAAGATAATTTATAAATTTAAAATAAATAAACTAAGTATTACTTTTTTAAGTAATATAATTTATATATAATAATAAAATTAATATTATTATTAAGCTATCTTTTAACTAAGCTGTTTTTAGCTACTAGTTAAACTTTTATATTAATATCGAAGATAATATTATAAAAAAGGAGGTACTTAAAGTAAAAGTAAGAATTAATATACTAAAAGCTTTATAATAACGACTTAAGAAATACTAGCGAAGAGCTATTAAAGTATAAGCAAAGTACTACGACTTTAAGTACTAACTACTTTTACTTAAAGTTAATAACCTTCTTACGCTTTTTATAAAGAATTTACGCCTTAAAGATAAGAAAAAAAAGCTATCTCTTAAGTATATTAGACTTTTTTAAGTGCTATAAGCTATTAAGAAGTAAGCTTATTATTTAGCTCTCTTAAATAAGTACTTATATATATATAATATATTTTACGTTAGCTTATTAAAACCTTAAAAAGAAAGGCTAAGTAATAAAGGAGGCCTTAAACCGTTAATAATACTTAACCTTTAAGATAAAAAAGGTAAATAAAAAGTTTAAAAAGTACTAAATAAAAAACGTGTTAAAAGCGATACCTTCTTTTTAGTTAAGTTAAAAGGATAGCTAGTAAAGTATAACTAATAAGTTAATGCTAAGAATATAGTAAATAGCTAAGCACTTATTAGCAGATACTTTACTAACTTTACTAAGGAAAAGAAAAAACATAAAAACTAAGTAAAAGCTAAGACGCTAAAAGTATAAAGATAACTTATTTATTAAGTTACGATTTTTTACTAACTTAATACTAATTTACTATTAATTAACTATATCCCCGGTTAAAATAATTGTTTATAAATTAGTAAAATATAATATAAGGGAAAGAAGTAAGTAAGAGTAAATAACTAAAAGAAAATATAAAGCTAAGCTAAGTCTTTTTTAAAACGATAATAATAAAAGAAAAAAACTATAAGCTAAGCTATTATTACTTTATATTATTAATAAAGGAGGGAAAAAAAATAAACTTAAGCTATTTTTTACTTATATTAACCTTTTATTAGCGTTATAAGAACTTATAAAATAGTCCCTTTATCTATATTAGTTAAAAAAGAAAACTTTAGTATTCTCCGCTACTTTATTAGCTACGTCTTAATAAGTATAATACTTACCTCCGCTTTTATAATAAGTAAGGCGTATTACTAAAATATATATAGCTTATATAGCTTATAAGTAGCTAAAGTTTTTAGTATGCTTTTTAAGTATAGTACTTTAAACTAGCTATATTAATACTAAAAGGCGGCGCTAAAGTTAATTAAGTAAGTAGCTTGCGCCGCTTATTAATAAGCGTATAATAATCGCTATACTAAGACTAAAAGATCGTTAGCTAAACGCTAGTATATTAATTGTATATTAATTACGATTATATGTTTCTTAGTACTTATAATACTATTCTTCTTTTAATAAGTTATTTTAGCAATATGAAACGCTTTCTAAAGATATTAAGCTACTATAGCAAGATAGTAGTAAGCCTCTTTATTAAATATAAAGGCGTTATTATTGCTATTATTATCCTTAAAGTTAATATTATTAATATTAAGTATATTAAGCTCTTAAATATTATTAAGTATAGCGACTATATCGGTATAGTCGCTAGCTATAAGTATAGCTACTTATATAACGATTAATTAATAAATATTAATAACATAATTAATTAATAATTATAGTTAATTAATAATATACTTAATAGACCTTTGCGATAAAAGCTAAAAGACTTTTTTTTTATAAGCTTTAGTTTTATAATAAAGTAAGTAGCTAAGTAATACTATAACTTATTATACGAACTACTATCTTTACTACTTAATAGGATCGCAAGACTATCTCTTTATAATCTTAAGTATAAAAGGTATTTAGTTAAATTCGTTATTTAAATAAATATTTTATACTTATAAGCCTTAATAAAAGTTATATTAGCTTTGCTATACCGGTTTAATACCGCTTTACGATCTTTTTACTAATACTATTTTTACTAAATAATTAAAAAAGAAAAGCTTTAAAAATTATAAAAAGATAGTCTCGCAATACTATTAATTAAGTAGTAAAGATAGTAGATAGTATAATAGGTTATAGTATTATTTAGCTGCTTACTTTATTATAAGACTAAAGCTTATAAAAAGGAGAGTCTCTTAGCTTTAATTACGGGGGCTTATTAACTACTTGTTAAGTTAAGACTAAAAGCGGGGCTTTTTACTTAGCGCATTCCTCGCACTTTGTTAGCTTATACTATTAATACTATTTTTATACTTAAACTAAATTACTTAGCTGCTTAAAATAATACTTTACTACTTAAAAGGTTTTATAAAATTATAAAAAAAAGAATAGCTAAAAGAAATAAGTCTAATTATCTATATAAAAAAAGATTTGTATTTATTTAAATATCCTTTTTTTAGTAAGCCTTTTAGCTATTTATAGTAATATAACTATAGTAAATTAACTTTTTGCTTAAAACGCCTTTTTACTTACTACTAATTTTTACCTTCCTCTTAATAACTTATTTAAGTTATTTATTTTACTTTATAAAGATACTATTGCTTTAAATATAGCTATTAGTATTATAAGAAAATATTATAACTACTATATACTTTAAATATAGCTATAGTAATAAAAATACTATATATAACTATTATATACTTTAAATCTAGCTATAATAATAAAAATACTATATATTACTATTATATGCTTAAAATATAGCTATAATAATAAAAATACTATATATAACTACTTTATACTTTAAATATAGCTATAATAATAGGAATACTATATATATATACTTTAAATATAGCTAAAGTAACAAGAATACTATATATATAACTACTATATACTTTAAATATAGCTATAATAATAAGAATACTATATATATATACTTTAAATATAGCTAAAGTAATAAGAATACTATATATATAACTACTATATACTTTAAATATAGCTATAGTAATAAAAATACTTTTTATAACTACTATATACTTTAAATATAGCTATAGTAATAAGAATACTATTTATAACTACTATATACTTTAAATATAGCTATAGTAATAAGAATACTTACTTATTATAAAAAGAGGGTATATAAATTAAAAGAAACTTTTACTTACTTAAACTAAAGATATGTATAAGAAGTAAAATAAGTAACTTAAATAAGTTATCGAAAAGAAGGTAAAAAGAGGTAGTAAGTAAAAAGGCGTTTAAGTAAAAAGTTGTTTTATTAAAGTCTTATTACTGCGAATAGCTAGAAAGCTAGCTAAAGAAAAAGGATATTTAAATAAACGTAAATTTTTTATTCTATAGATAATCCTCCTTCCCTTTAGCTATTCTTCCCTTTTTAGTAAGAATCGATTATTAGTTAATCTTATAAGACTTTTTAAGTAGTAAAGTATTATTTTAAGCAGCTAAGTATTATTTTAAGCAGCTAAGGATTTTAGTTTAAGCAGCTAAGTAATTATTTTAAGCATTTAAGACGTTTAGTCTTAAAGCTTAAGATCTTCTTCCCCTTTATAAAAAAGACTAATTATTTGTTTAATCTAATTACTAAGGTAAGACCTAAGTCTTATATATACTTATTATTTTAATAATAGTTATTTACTTACTTATATTATTAAGTATAATATATCCTATTATTATATTATTAAGTATTATTATATATCTTATTTTTATTTATTATAGTATATTTTCAGCATATAGTAGTTATATATAGTATTTTTATTACTATAGCTATATTTAAAGCATATAGTAGTTATAATGTTATATTTAAATACTAATAGCTATATTTTAAGCTATAGTATTTTAATAAATATAAAGCTACTCCTTAAGCTGCTTTATAAGAATATTAAGAACGCTAAAGCCTTAGTATACCGCGGTATTAAACATAATATTAAGCGGATATTAAGTAATAATATACTTATAGTATTTTAAAGTTACTAAAACTAAGCTTATATATATATTAGTTATAATTATAATAAGAATATTTATAGCTTATATTATTAACTTACTATTTAGTTTTTTTTATAAGGGTATATATTGCTTATTACTTAAATAATTAAATTTAATTTTATATAAGTAGCTTTATACTTGTTTTATTTTAAAGCTATAGCTAACCTTTTTATAACTTACTACTATTAGTAAAAACGTAGTATATTAGCTTTACACTATTAAAAAAGAGTTATATAAGTCTAATTAACTTATTAAGCGCTCCTATTATATAAAGCTTATATTTATAGTAATAAATCTTTTATAGCGCGCTAAAAGTATTACTACTTAAGCTTAATATTAAATACTTTGCTTAGTCTTACTATACTTTATAAAATTATTAAGTTAATTGCTTTTACTTTTAGCTACTTTATTAACAACGTATATATAGCTTATAAAGCTAATACTAAGTTTGTAAATAAAGTTAATAATATAATTATAGTCTTATATTAAACTATTTATAACTTAGCTTATAAATAATAACAAAAAGATATTAGCTATAATAGCTAATTATTTAAGCTTTAATATCTATAAAGGCTAATATATTACTTTTAAAAGAGTTTTACTTAACTTTAATTTAGTTTATACTTATACTACCTTTACGCTGCTATAGCCTTTACTTACTAAAGTCTTTATTATTTTAAAAAACTTTTAAGCTAAAGCTAAAGCTAAGAAGAAAACTTAGGTTAAGGCTTAAGCTAAAGCTTATACTTTAAAGCGCGCTACTTTTACTTAGCACTTTAAGTAAAAGTTAGTATTTATAAGTATAAAGAAAAAAAGCTATTATAAATAATGTTATATTTAATTTAAATAAGCTTAAGTTTAACCTTAGTAATAATATTAAGAAAAAAGAAAATTATAATATTAAAGCTAAAGCTAAAGTATTTTTAAAGCTTAATATTTAAGCTAAAAAGAAAAATAACTCTTAAAATATAATAGTTAAAAGTATACTAGCTATAATATTAAATTTAGTTTATATCTAGCTAAAAGTATTGTCTTTTAAGCTAAACTAATAAACTATATTAAATTATTATATAATAAGCTAATTAACACTTTTAAAAGCGGTTATAAATTTACTAGTAGCTTAGCCCTGCTATAAGTAGGCCCGCTTAAACTTCGTCTTACTTAAGTATAATAACGACTTATTAAAAGTAAGGCTTTTAGCCTTAGTTTAGTCCTTTACGAGAATAATAAAAACCTATACTTATATAAAGAGATAGTCTCGCAATACTATTAATTAAGTAGTAAAGATAGTAAATAATATAATAAGTTATAGTATTGCTTAGCTACTTACTTTATTATAAAACTAAAGCTTATAAAAAGAAGAGTCTCTTAGCTTTAATTATAAGGGCCCGTTAACTACTTATTAAGTTAAGACTAAAAGCGGGGCTTTTTACTTAGCGCATTCCCCGAATTTAGTTAGCTTATACTATTAATACTATTTTTATAATTATCCCCCCTTTATAATAAACGCCCTTAGCTATTTAGTTAAAAGTATATTAAGTATACTATTTATAAAGGATTTAGTAATATAAAGTTATAGTTATATTTTTAGTTAGTATTATTATATAAGTACGCGTAATTAAAATATAGTAGTATATACGCTTAGTAGTCGCACGTAATTAAATATAGTATTAAATACGCGGGGTTATATATAAGGTTATAATAACGCTAATTATCTTTAAGTAATTATAAGTATTACGCTTATATATTAGTAATAATATACTAGTTAAAATTTTATCGTGCTTATCTCTATACTTCTTTTTTTTCTTTTTTTTTAACTTTTCTATAATTATTTTACTATTAAGTTTTTTATACCTTTTTACTCCTTATTTAATATATATTCTATACTTCTTTATTATTGCTAATATTCTTTATACCTTAAAGCCGCGCTTAACTAATAAGCGCGCCGATTTCCTATATTAAATATAGTATTAACTTTTAAGAGGTTCGTCCTTAAAGTGTTATAGTCGTGATTTAAGTTCTTTTTAAGTCCTTAACTCTCCTTTAGCCGGAAAGGCTAGTACGAATACTAAAAAAGGTTAGGCTAAGGAGATACTTAGCTTACCGCTACTTTATAATAAAGAAGTACCTTTTAAAAAAGTACTTATACTTAGCTTTACGCCTATCTTTAAGGATATAGTAATTAATATACTTATTAATAATTAATAAGTATAAAGTAAGTCTTTTATTTTTAATATTAATAGTGCTAATAATAATACTGCTCTCTTAAAGTAGTAGTAATAAGACTAATTAAGCTTAAAAATAATAATAATACTTAGCCGCAATACTCTACTTATTACGCCTCCCTTTAAAGGAGAGGAGCTTAATATAATAAGTAGTAGTAATAGCGATAATAATAATAATACTTAAATTAATATAAGTAATAATAAGGTTAATATCCTTATTGTTTTATAGGCAAAACGTATATAGTTTAAGGCTAAAGCTTATACTATCCGTGCTAGCGGTATAATACCCGCTAAACTTTAATATATATATTATTTCTATACCGCTATTATAGCTTATAAGGCATTTAAGCTAAAGCTTATTAAGGTTATATAGATTAAGTATATTTTCTTTAGCGTTACTTTTATAAGGTATAAGTAGTATTATTAGTATATAGCTACTTATAATTAAGTATATTATTAATTAACTATAACTATAAATTAAATTTATTATTATTATTTATTAGCTAATTGTTATAAAAGCGGCTATACTTATAGCTAGCGACCGTGCTAATATAGTCGCTATGCTTAATTATATTTAAGAGCTTAATATACTTAACGTTAATAATACTAACTTTAAAGACAATAATAATAATAAGAACGCCTTTATATTTAGTAAAAAGGCTTATTGCTATCTTACTATAATAGCTTAGTATCTTTATAAGGCGTTTAATATCGCTAAGATAACCTATTAAAAGGAGAATAGTATTATAAGTACTAAAAAGAATATAATAGTAATTAATATACGATTAATATACTAGCGATTAGCTAACGATCTTATAATTTTAGTATAGTATTAAGGGCCTACGTGCACTTAGTTTAGTAGCACGTGGCCGAATAATTATTTATTTAAAGCTAGAGAGGGAAGGGGGAAATCTCTATTTAAGCTACGTAGCTCTATACTATATAGGGGTCGCTTAAGCAGCCCGTACTCGGGTTAAGTTCGGGTCGAAGTCGGGCCAAGTTCGGGTAGAGCTCTATACGACTTCGGCTATATATTAGCCCGACTTTTAGTCATCCGCTATAGTATAACTATAGCTCTTCTTACGGCATAGCCCGTAATACTATCCCCCCTTTAAGCCGTCGCGCATCGGGGTATATAACGTCGTCGCCCCGCCCCCCGCTTCGCGCTTAATATTAATCGGTGCGGTCGTCCTCGTTATGCTTATAGTTATACGCCGACGCACTCCCCCGACTAACGTCGCCTTACGGCGTCGGATATATTATACGCTCGCCTATTTACGCCGCCACGTTATCTTAAGTAGCGCTAAGGCGGTATAACGTATCTCCTTTACTTACCGCTATTATTAGTGCTTAAGGCACGCCTTGCCTTCCCGCCGCCTACGGTCCCCGGGCATAAATACCCTTTCTCTCTCCCTCTCCCTCCTTTCTCTTTCCTTC